>VSMD01104760.1:0-39263 GCA_008750895.1 Mirza zaza
GGGGGGTGGGGCCTTGGCCTGGGCAGAGCCTGTCTTTCGCGGGCAGTTCTTGATACCTAGGGAGCGGGGCAGGGCTTCCAGGGGAAGGTCCAGGTAGGTGTTTGGAAGGCGGGACAGGTTCTCCAGCGGAGAGTCCTGGGGGACGGGGCTGGGTCTCCGGGACCGGACTAGGTGCCTAGAAGGCGGGGCTCGGACTCCGGGGTCGGGCCCGGGAGCAGGGCAGGGTCCCCCAGGCCTGGGCCTAGGGCATGGGGTCGGGTGGGGGTCGGGGTGTGGTTACGTGCGGAAGAGCGAGGCTGGTTCTCTGGGGTGGGGCCTGTCCCAGGTGCTTCCTGAAGGTGACCCGGCTGGAGGCACAGCTGCTCCTGGAGCGCTACCCCGAGTGCGGAAACCTGCTGCTGCGGCCCAGCGGCGACGGCACCGACGGGGTGTCGGTGACTACACGACAGAGGCTCAACGGGTGCGCATGCGCGGCTTGGGAGCCCGTGTTGGAAGGCAGCCTGGGCGCGTGGTCAGAGGCAGGGGCGGGCTGGCTCCGAGAGCGGGTGGGGTCCTGCAGGCGGGACCAGAGCTCCTGGCTCGGGGATCCCGTGGCTGGCCCCGCCCCAGGGATGGGTTAAGGCCTGGGGGCGACAGTAGGCCCGGGCAGGCCTGCAGACCCTTTTGTCCTGGGAAGGGGCCGGCCACTCTGTAGTGGAGTCAGACCCCGGGGTTAGGGCAGGGGCCGGGTCTGGAGCAGGGACAAAGTCAAATCCAGGGGTGCCAATGAGCCCTTTGGGCGGGGCCCGGCCCCGGGGGAGTTCAGTGGGGTGGGGGGTTCTGGAGGCGGAGCCACACCCGAGGCTGAGTCAGAGCTAGACTCTAAATTCTCGTTGCAGGAAGTCCTGGGTTGGGGGCGGGGCCACTACACGGGCGGGTCTTTCCCTGGGGGTGGAGTCAGTCGGGGCCAGGTGGTCTTCGGGGCGGTGGGAAGCCCAGAGCCTAGCCACGCCCTCGCCCACTGCCTGCGCAGGGCCTACGTGGTCCGGCACTACAAGGTGAAGCGGGAAGGCGCCAAGTTCGTGATCGACTTGGAGAAGCCGGTGAGCGTTGGGCCTGGGTGCCCAGAGGGGACACTGGCGGGGTCGCGCCCCTGCCCAGCAGCCCTGACCGCGCACCCCATCCGCCCCCAGTTCTCCTGCTCCTCGCTGGACGAGGTGGTCAACTATTTCGTGACGTACACCAACAGGGCACTAGTGCCCTTGTTGCCGGACGAGGACTACGAGAAGGTGCTAGGTGGGTGCTGCTCGGGGAGTTCGGGGACCCAGTCCGCGCCCCTGCCCACACGGGGACACCCTGGGGCCGGCCCCGGTCACTGCAACCCTTCTAGGCCACCCTCTGTGTTCTAGGCTACGTGGAAGCGGATAAAGAGAACGGCGAGAGTGTGTGGGTGGCGACCTCCGCCCTGGACCCAGGTGACGCCCTCATCCAGCCACACCCCCTCCGCCCACGCGTTGCGACAGAAATTACCCAGCCCCAGCCCTTGAGGGGCTCCCAGTTTGGTGGTAGGGTGGCAGACAGGGCGGGACACAGACGCTGTCACCTCTGTGGGGTCAGACCTGGGGTGGAGGAGAAAGCTGGGTGGGGAGTGCCTAGATTTGGGGAGAAGTGGGGGGCAGAGCCGGGGAAGGCTTCCTGGAGGAGGGGGGTGTTTGCAGAAGGTCCCCAGGGATTTTAATGCTCCATGAACTGTGTCTGCCTGCAAAACCAGAAGCTCGCATACACCCGTGTAGACACTACAACTCCACACCTGCCTAAATACACCTGTCCCGCAATTCCGGTCATATGTGCACCCTACGTGGCACAGATATACCTATCTCAAGCCACAATCGCAGGTACACGAATGCAGACACATCCGTTCACAAGCACAAAATCAGACATTTGTAGACACATATGCATAGCACCCTGATCTCTAGCATGTCCCTTAACAGGCGTGCAGTGTCATGCACACAGACCTAAGATAGGCACTGCATGTACATACCTGGTACCTGTATTAAACTTGTGCACATTCAACTAGTGTACATGTTTATGCTACATAGAGACATAAATACAGCTCATAAATGGGCACATGCACGGGGACACATGTGTGTAACCACGGTTGCCCACAGACCTGCCCTGAGGTGTCCCTGCACTACGTGGGGCCAGTCAGTGACTGCCTTCCTCCATCAGGTCCTGCACCCGCCACAGGTGGGCCCAAGCTGCCGCCTCCTGAGTCCCTGCCTGTGTCCAGCCAGAACAAGGTGCCTCTTTTACCTCCCCTGCCCCCGCTGCCAAGCAAGGAGGAGAACTACGTGACACCCATTGAAGACGCCCCAGCTGCTGAATACGAGAACCAGGGCGGTGGGTGGGGCCAGGGCTGCTGAGGGCCGGGGTGCGGGCAGCAGGCCAACAGCGGGATGTGACATGCCACACCTTTGTCCGCGCAGTGCCTTCCCCTAGTCGGCCCATTATCCCGAAACCCAAGTTGGCAAAAGTTCAGGCAAAGCTTCCAAGGCCACCCACCGCACCCAAGCCAGGTAGGGGCCCCTCCTCCCCAGTCTCTGTCCCATCGGATGGCCGACTGACCCGGGACCTCACCTGCCATCTCTTGCAGCCCTCACACTCCTGAACAGCGGCCTCACCAGGAAGCCGGCCGCCAGCGCAGCTCAGCCTTTCTCTGCCACAGCAGGTGCGGGCCTGGGGGGGGTCGATGCAGGGCAGGCTTCCCAGGTGTGTGACCCACACAGTCACCCAGGGCCCCGCACTCCAAAGCTTCCCGCCGGTTAATGTCTTGCTGTCACCGTCTTGAAATTCCTAATGCTTTGGAGCACATTTTCCTTTTGCACCAGACCCTGCAAATCTGTAGCCCGTCCTGGGTGGATGTCGGGGGGCAGGGCAGGGACTGGGGATCCCCGGCCCAGCTGAAGCCTCAGGCGCTGACCCCCCAGGGCTGGCAGAGGTGACCGCGGAGCTGCAGGAGAAGCTGCAGAGGCGGCAGGCGCTGGAGTACTGATTCGGACGCGCCGGGGGACCGGCGGGCCAGTCTCGGGGCAACAGCACAGCAGGCAGCTCCTGTCTCCCGGGATTAAAACTCAAGTGACCTCCAGACCCACATGTGTGTTTGGCTTTGCCTGGGAGGTGGGAGTGAGGGCTCCGTTGGAGCCAATGATTATCAGCTCTGCAAAACCCACCACCTCGCCCTGCGAGAAAAGCCCATCTAACAGCTGGCAACACTGAGGCCCCAGCGCCATACGACAGACACACCCACCTGGCCCCACAGAGCCAGCAGCACGGCTCGGCCAGTGTGAGACCTTTATTAGGATGTGAGGTGGGAGGAGGGCCCGCCTCGCGACACTCCCTGTTGGTGGCCCCCTGTCAGGAGTTAACGCTCCAAGCAGCAAGTAAGAGGAGGATGCCCGGCTGGGGCCACCAGGCCTGGTGGCAGTCCCCCTGAAGACTCCAGCTGGGTGGGGGTGCTCGGTGGCCTAGGTGAGGCTGGTGTTGGAGCTGCTGGTGGCACTGCCCCGCTTCTGCAGGCAGCACACGGAGCTGGGCACCTGCAGCCCTGTGGTCACCTGGAAGCTGCCGCACCATACCTGGGGGACAGTCGGGGCAGGAGGGGGGCTCAGCCTCGAAGCCCGGCGCCCAGAGCCACCCCTCCCTAGCCCAGGCCATGGGGGCGGCTCACCGTGAAGGCGGGCAGCAGCGGCTGTGTGAACTTGGCCTTGAAGGTGTGCAGCACTTGTTTGGTGCGGGCGTTGTAGAAGGACAGGAGGCCTGGGTGGGGGGTGGGCAGAGAGATGGGGCAGCGGTCAGAAGCGGGCTGGGGACGAGGGGAGGGGACTCGCGCAGACGCAGCTGGGGCGGCGGCTGGGGCTTGGGGTCACACCTTGGTGGAAGTCACAGTGCACACCGAGGCAGTCGGGCACGGGCGCGTCCAGCACCTTGACCTTGTTGGCGTGCTTGGCCGTGAAGCTGACCTGCAGCCAGTTGTTGACGTGCAGGCACCAGGACGAGGCCGTCTTGCCCAGCTGCTCGAAGCGGCCCAGGCTGCGGTAGGCCACCCCCACGCCGAACGCCTTGCTGTCCGGCTCATAGCGCACCTCCCAGTAGTGCTCCCCGCCGTCGATCGGTGTGTCCCCTGTGGGGCCGGGCGGCAGAGGGACCTGGGTAGCACCGGGTCCCAGACACGCGTCCAGGCTCGCCCCGCACCACAGCCGCTCCCTCGGATACTCCCCGCACCACAGCTGCTCCCCCAGATACTCCTGAGGCCCCAGCTATTCCCTCCAGGTACTCCCTACACCACAGCTGTTCCCCCCAGATACTCTAGGGCCCCAGGTATTCCCTAGGCTTTGTGAACTCCCTCTAGAGACTCACTAAACTCAGATACTCTGCAAGTCTAAGCTTCTCCTTTCAGATTCTCTATAAGCCTAAGCTACTTCTTTCAGACACTTCCTAGGCCTTAGTTCTTTCCAGAAACTAGATCATCCTCGAACCCTTGAAACGGGCAGACTCGCAGTGTCCCCATCAGTCTCAAGTCCTCGAGTGTAGATAATCCCTCTCACGCCCAGTTCTGGGAGAGTCCAGCTACTCCCCAGGACTCAGTGACTCCTTCCTGTTGCTGTTTAAATCCAGATTCTACCCAGACCCCAACTCCTGGTGGAGGGAAGATTCTCCCATGCCTCAGCTACTCCTGAGGCCTGGGGTTTCCCTAGCTATTCCCCAAGCTAGTGACTCTCTAGGCCTCAGGTCCTCTTGGGGAGATGCTCCTCAAGTCTCAATTACTCTCTCCAGGTACCTCCTGAGTTTGACATTCCTTGGCTTCAATGCCACCGAGAGTCCAGATGCTCTCTAGATCTCAGCTAGTCCCTGAGATCTTCCCCACGGCCCAGATCTGCCACCTGGGCTGCTCCCCACAAGGGAGCTTCTCTTCACACTCCTGCCCCTCCCAGTTCACAGCTCACCTGCACATCCCAGCTCTTCCTCAGATGCAAGACAGACCCCTGTACATTAGTGTGTTTCTTCTCCAGTTCTACTCCTCCCTGATCTCAGCTGCTCCCTTAACCACAAGTTGCCTAGGCCCAAGGCCTACCTCTCTCTCAAATCTCAGCAGCACCAAAGAGCCCCCATATCTTCCTCTGCTTTCTCCCCAAACCCCAACACTCACCAATCCCAGGTGCTCCCCGAATATTCAGATCCTCCATAGAACCATAACTTCGTCTCAGACCCTAGCTTCTCCCCAGGCCCCAGCTGCTCCCCAACTTCCTCCCCCCTTAGAGATTACAGACTTCCTCACACCTTAGCTACTTTCTCCAGCTCTTTTCTAGACAGTAACGATTCCCCTAAACTCCAGTTCCTCCACGAATTTCAGCTTCTCCGTCACAAGATCCAGTCATTCCTGTGGCGCTGTCTCCTCCTCTGATCTTACCTATTGTCTCAGCTCCTCCTCAGCCGCCAGCTACTCTCTCTGGCTCCTTCGCACTGTAAGCCACTTCCTCAAATTCCTGCCTTACTTCGGAAACCCAGCTGCTCCAGAGGCAACCATTTTCCCCAGCGACTCCCCAAATCCCAGCTACTCCACAGACTCTAGCAAATCGCCCCCGAGCTCCTGCCCAGCCACTTCTCAGTCCAGACCTTCCCTCCTCAGCTCCGTAAGCTCTGGCACCACCATGTAACTTATCGTCCCCAAATATTCCCACTCCCTCAGTGCCAAGACAGCACATGTTATTGGGACCATTCCCAGAGCAGCTTTGTGGACGGCTGCCTCTTGGTCCAGCCAAAGGAGTTCTCCCTCCTCCTCCTCCACTGGGGCCCTGCCCCAAACTCCCGTCTCCCTTGCTTCTTCCCCTCCTTACCCAGCACCGTGTAGGACTCAGCTGTGAAACGGTCCCGTCCCCCACGACCTGAGGGCATCCTCTTGGGAGATGGAGTACCTCTGTACGGGGCAGAGGAAGGCTCAGGTCAGCTGTCACCTCCCCCATAGGAGCGCTTCCGTAGTCCACCCCGGCCACTCTGTGTGTGAATGTTTGGTCAGTCTCTGACAGCACTGGGCTCTTTCTATACACTGAGCCCCTCATATTCATGTCAGAACATGCCTGGACCCTTTCTCATCTAGAAAACTCCTATTCAACCATCAAAACCCCATTCAAAATCTCCTCTCACCTTATTCACACTCTGGGTCCCTACAGCCCCAGGTCTCTACCTCCACCCCATCTTGGACCATGCTGGCCTGTGTGTGTCCATGTCCACTTTGATCTCCTCCACCAGAGACTCAGGGACAAGAAGGGGGCAGGCTACCTGGCCGGGGAGTTGACGGGAGAAGCTGTCCGCCCCTTGCCATCTTTCTCGCGAGCCTTGATATCCTGCACCTTCCCGCCCATAGCGTCCCACTCGACGGAGAGGTCATCCACCCGCAGGTTCTGGTGGGATGTGGACGCATCCAGGCGGAACATGAACGCTGGGGCCAGGCAGACACGGGAGTCACAGAGATGGGGAAATCCGGAGAGACACAGAGACAGAGAGAGACAGACAGTGACCAAGACAGACCCAGACAGGGACAGAGAACAGGAAGAGACAGGAGACGCAGTCTGAGACAGACAGACGGAGAGACCAACAGACAAAGGCTCAGAGACAGACAGATACAGAGACAAGCAGACACCGAGAGAGACAAGGCGGGAAATGGCAGAAGGAACAGAACACGCAGCCAGGGGCGTGAGGGCCAAGGGGATGCTGCCTAAAGGTCGCTCAGGTCTGGAGGCATTTTCAAGCCTATTGCCCTACTCTGCCTTCACTGAGGATTAACCCCAGGAAAGGGGCTGAGCTACAGCACGAGGGAGTTAGGCTAGACTGCAGAGGGACTTCCTAGCAGAGCATGCAAAAATATCACAATGGGTGGTGTGGCATCTGTCTTCACTACTGATATCCCATCCCCAGCTCTACAGAGGACTCATCTATTTTTTTTAGAAGCGAGACTGTGTGTGTTTTTGGGGGGGTGGTATATAAAAACCATCTGGGTATACTAGGATCAACTTTAGAAGCAAAGGACAACAGCAGGGTCATACCAGACACTCAGGTTAAGGAAGGCACTGTGGACTGAGTTCTGAGCTTCCTGGCAGTCTGGGCAACAAAAGCCACGGCACCCCGATTAGAGGATTCTATTACGCATTGGTCTCCTGGCCCTGGGAGGCAGGAGCTATGGAGCCAGAGGGTAAGGTGGGGCAGGAGCCAGTCACCTGGTGTCTCCAGGGTCACCGGTTCGGAGAACTCGCCTGCAACTGCCTTGTTACAGGCCTTCACGCGGAAATTCATGTATTTCATGTCAAACTTGAGACCTGGAAGGCGACAGAAGGATGTCAACACTGTGTACACTCTGAGACTCCGAGCCACGTGTGATAGCTGGTCACCGTTCTCAATAATCCCACTGCCCCGATTCTAAGGAGCACCTTGCAGGCAACATCTTATCTTTGAGAAACTGTCCTCGTTCTGATCCACCTGCCAGGCTATGGATTACATGACTCCGCCTCCAACTCAGACAGGCCAATCGGGATGCTTGGGTTGGTTCGGGGATGGGCACATGACCCAACCTGGCCAATCAGAATTGGCCCTGGGACTTTGTACTGTAGTGAGCGGAGTTGCCGCCCAGCTAAGAGGAAGAACCCCCAGGGGAAATCTGGCGGCTCTCAGAGCTACAAATGCAGGGAGGAAAGGGGATTGAGTGATTTGGTGCAACCCCTGGATCTAGCCATGCGCGGTTACTCACAGATTCTCCCCCTTCCCGATCTAGTCTCTCATTTTTATCAAGCTAGACCTCTCCTTCCTCTGGCCTTGGCAGCCCCCATCTTGCTGGACTTCCTGGGTGACAACACCTTCCTCCTGGAACATTCTCTTCCCTCCGAAGCCATGGCACTCCCCTCTCCTGCCTGTCCCCTCTGGTTCCACGGCACCCACAGCCCAGCCTCTAGCCCAGACCCACGAGTCTGGAGCTCCTGGACGCTGTCCCCTCAATGGACACCCACTGCCAAGGGATCCCAAACAGCTCTGGAACCTTCCACACTCCCCTTGCCCTCAGGGTAAAAGCCTGTTCCCCTTCTGACCTCTCTACAGACGTAACTAGTTCCAGACACACATGACGGCTCTGCACTCGCTCCTCTGAGCCCTCGAGCAGTCTGTTCCCTCAGCCACTGGGCTGTTGGGGTCTCTGCCTGGCTGTCACCTCCTCCAGGTGCCCACAGAGACCGCCTCCCCTTCCCTTTCCGCTCCCCTCTTCTGAGAGTTCAGTGGGGTGTTCAGCAACACCCGTCCGCTGTCCCTGAGCTACGAGCACCACCCGGAAAGTTCAGTTTCAAAAACATGGAACCGGCCGGGCGCAGTAGCTCACGTAATCCTAGCACTCTGGGAGGCCGAGGCGGGCGGATTGCTCCAGGTCAGGAGTTCAAAACCAGCCTGAGCAAGAATGAGACCCCCGCCTCTACTATAAATAGAAATTAATTGGCCAACTAATGTATATATAGAAAAACTTAGCCGGGCATGGTGGCGCATGCCTGTAGTCCCAGCTACTTGGGAGGCTGAGGCAGGAGGATCGCTTGAGCCCAGGAGTTTGAGGTTGCTGTGAGCTAGGCTGATGCCACGGCACTCACTCTAGTCCGGGCAATAGAGTGAGACTCTGTCTCCAAAAAAAAAAAAAAACATGGAACCCATCTGCCTGTTGGAGGTCAGGACGCACGCTGTGCCTCAGTTTCCTTCCCTGCAAGCTGACAATCGCACGCCCCACGCTGAACAGGACTCTTGCGAGGATGAGATGGGTTGAGGAACACGAGTCCTAAACACAACCCGAACCTTCCTCCGTTGCCACTCCATCAGTGAAACGGGAGGTGGAGTGCAAATGACCCCACAGGTGAGCTGCATTCGCCAATATCCTCACTTCTGCCCAGATTCCGATGGCCCCAACTTCCCGCGCGGAGAAATTCACACGATAGCAAGTTTGGAAAAGGCGGGAGGGTGTGGTTTTGCAGGTAGCGCCTGGCAGCCCCGTGGTGCTAGGACAGACCTCGACCGTGGCAGAGGTGACCGTGGCAGCGGTTACACGAGTTCACACGTGGGAGACAAAGCCACGGAATGAGGCGTGCAATGCGTGCAAGACTGGCGAGGTGTGAAGCCACGCTGCAGACGGCACCCACAGCCATTTCCTGACTTTGATGCTGACTCGCGCAGGCCCTTGCTGTCCCTGTTTTGGTTTGTTTTGGCAACTTCCTGTGAATCTATAATTAGTTCAAAATAGAAAGTTACAGCAAAACAAAACAGAACCGAAAGGCGGGAGTGCCAGGAGGAGAGGTCTGTGGAATCCCATTTACAAAGAGGGCTGTGTGCGTGTGTGTTTATTTGGATTCCCGTGGAAAGGATAAACCAATAGCTTCTCAGGCTCCTTGGCTCAGGCTGGTGACTTTTCCGGCCGGCAATTAGCATGCTCATTATTAACCATGTATGCTAATTACAGATAACTACAGGCTGATCACAGCCTGAGAACAGCTAGCGAATGGTGATAGTTAAGATGTCAGGGAGCCTCTCCCCGCCCCTGAGGGTTTCCCTGGTTCGGAATAGCTGTTTAATTTTCCTTCCTAAGAGACAGGGTCTCCCTCTGTCACCCAGGCTGGAGTGCAGTGGTGTCATCATAAATCACTGCAGCCTCCAACTCCTGGCCTCAAGGGATCCTCCTGCCTCAACCTCCCATGCAGCTGGGACTACAGATGTGCACCACCATACCTGGCTAATTTTTAAAATTTTTCCTACAGACAGGGTCTCACTATGTTGCTCAGGCTGGTCTCCAACCCCTGGGCTCAAGCAATCCTCCCGCCTCGGCCTCCCAAAGTGCTAGGATTACACATGTGAGCCACGGCGCGCCAGGAAGCTTTTAAAACTCATTAGGGACCCCCACATTTTCCCTCCTTCAGACCCTCCCCTCGCCAGTGGGGCGGATTCCCCAGGCTTCCTGATTTCCTACGACTGCCAAGAAGACCCCCACATACGTGGGAAGGTGCCCCCAAAATGCCAGCTCTAGCAGGGAAGAGATTTTTTGGTCCCTGCCACGAGGACAGCACCTGGAAGGCTGTAGACGTTTGATAAATTAGAATCAGTGAGTGACTGGCGGCTGGACAACAAAGATGAGGACAGAGAAGGGTGGCTTCACGTCCCGTGCCTCAGTTTCCCCATCTGTAAAACGGTGGCGATAATGATGCCCACGACATACGGGTGAAACGCTCAGCACGTAGGAAGCATTCAGTGACTGGCACGGTGGCTGTCAGCAACGTCACTTTCCTTACTATTACTTTTGCATGTATCTGGTCAGGCTGCAGTCAGGCCCCGTGAGCTCCGAGGTTGGAGCCCGGAGGCTGGGCCACCTGCTGACCGTCGCGCAGCCAGCAGCTGGGGCCGCGGCGCCGCCCTTACCGGTGAGGGTGTACTCCGTCTGCCGGATGCCTTCGACGACCATCCAGGGGTGGTCCTCCTTGAGGCGGGGCGGGCCCCCGAAGTTGGTGCGCCGGTACTCCAGCACGTAGTGGTCGGTCTTGCTGTCCTCGTCCGGCATGTGCCACACCAGGGTCACACGGTTATCCGCCACCAGGGACTCGGCCAGATCGATGATGGGGGCGCTGGGCACTGCCCAGGACAGGCGCAGAGGGTCACGGTCCTGTTCCCAGGATGCCAGTGCCGTGCCCGCCCACATGACGGACTTCATCGGGGACAGGGCCACCTCTGGGTCCCACACCTGGGGGTGGAGCCTCTTCAAGGCGCCACCAAGGGTCAGGGGTGGGCAGAGCAACTTAAAGAATTGAGCTTTCTCAGGATTCCATCATTTGGAGGCAGAACTTTTCCAGAATTGGACCTGTGGCTTTCTTTTGAGAGCCACCATGGGTAGGGTGTCTTCAAAGCCTCTTTCCCCAGGGGATGTGGCCACTAGGGGCAGGGTTTCCCCAGGATGCCACTGCCGGGTGGGTGGAGCCTTCTTTTGGCCACACCCAGGGGTGGGGCTTCATAAGGACTCCACCCTCACCAGGTGTGGCTTTCTCAGGGCTCCACCCCCAGAGGGCCTGGCCTTCCCAGGATTCAGACACCTGGCTGTCAGCCTTACTCCACAACCTGTCACAGGACCTCCCAGACCCCAGGGGACATTTCCCCCAAATCCTGGTCCTCCAGAGAGTCCCCCTCTCACCAGGAAGGAACTTGAGTGCCTGTAGCATCTGCCGCTCCTGAGCAAAGTCCACCATGAGGTGACTCATGTTGTCGCTGACCTTGGCTTTCAGTGACAGTCGGAAGGCAGGGGCCATTGTCACCCTGTGGGGAAACAGGTGGAAGCAGCCTGCTGGCAGGTGTCTCAGGGGTACCCCCCAGCCTGGTCGTCTGAGATGCGTGTGGGAAGGGGGACCCCCTTCCCCACATCCCCATCCCCCAGGGTCCCCACCTTCACCACAAGGGCAGGGCACTGCAACGGGGGCCAGATCCAGCATCTTACCCATCTTTGATTTGCTTGGCAGCCTAGAGAGAGAGAGAGAACGAAACGCAAACACTCGTCTCTACTGAGTCAAAGACGTGTCTATCCAGACCTGGCCAAGGCCAAGGTCAAGGCCAAGGCCCAGGCCACTGGCCAAGCCCTGGGACAGAAACTTGGAAACTCCCTCCCAGACTGTGCCCCAAAGACAGAGGACAGGCTCCTGACTCCTCCTCAATCTCTTGCCCAGTGCCCGGTGCATACAGTTGGCAGATTTAACAAATAAAAACAGAAGGCGCCCAGGGGAATTGGCATTTCAGATAAGCAATGAATATGTCCCAAGTGCCACTTGGGATATACTTATGCTAAGCATTGCACTAAAAAACTTATTCATTGATATATTTGAATTTCCAATCATCGAATAGGCTCTTAGTATACGTCTTGCAATCTTTGAGATATACTTATGCTCACCGTTGCCTGGGGTGGGGGCTATACTTATACTAAAACATTATTCGTTGACTCGAAAGGTGCATTTAACTGGGCGCACTGGGTTTTACCCGGCAACCATGTGGGCACGGCATCAGAGGCGCCCACCTGGGGAAAGTCCTCGCTGTCCGTGGCCTGCAGGGTCTGATTGGCCGTCTCTAGAAGCTCCTCGGAGCTCTCCAGGGCCCGCGTGCAGGCAGCCAGTTGGTTCTGTGGGGAGGACGGCACCCATCAGCACAGCACCAGGCACCCAGGGCGGAGACAGCCCACCCCACTGCCTCCAACCCTGGAGGGTTCCCCAGGGCCTCCGGAAACCTGGGTGCCATGGTAGGTGGGGCCTTCTCGTGGCTCTGCCCATGGGGTGGGGCTTCTTAAAGACTCCACCTCCACAGGGGTGTGGTGTTCTCTGGGCTCCACTCCCAGATGGCATCTGTCCCTCCTCCCACTCCAGGTGGGAGGGGAGGCTGGCTCTTGGCCCTATATCCAAATCACCTGGGGAACCCCTTCCTTAAGAACTCCATGCCCAGGCCACACCTGAGGCCCTGGGCTCCACACTCCCTGGGGATAGGAAGCTGGGATGTTAGGAAGTTGCCCAGGATGTTGGGATGCAGACCGGGGGACCCCAGCTTGAAGCATGAGAGCCCGTGGGAGCCATGGGAGGTGTAGGAGCCAGGGTGACCCGGTCAGGTCTGGGGGACCAGCAGGAAGGGCTGAGAAACTGGGGCACTGGGTGAAGACAGGAGGGGACGTGCTGGGCCAGACGCAGGGGCGTCAGGATGCAGAGGGGATAAAGAGGGGTGCAGGTGGATGCGGGCTCACGCGAGGGGTCCCCCGGCCCCACCTGCAGCTCGTAGGTCCGGCTGGCGCGGTCCTGTTTAATCTTCATCAGCATGCCCTCCTTCAGCTCCTCCAGGACGGAGAAGAGGGACTGGAACTCGGCTTCCAGGTCCTCCTGCACCTTGGCCGAGTTCGCCTGCGTCGGAACAGCCGGGATTGGCCAAAGCCCGTGGTCCGCTGGGGAAACTGAGACCTGGACGTGGCCAGCCAGGGCCCAGCCTCCCACGGGCCAGTTCCTGCGGCGGCGCCCGCCCTGCCACCTGCCCAGGACCGGCCGGCGGCCGCCCTCACCTCCATGTTGAGCAGCATCTGTTTGAGGGAGTAGATGAAGGTCTGGATCTCCTCGTTCTTCACGGCCAGGGTTGTGATGATCTTGCGCAACGCCTCCTGCTCCGGACACACAGGTGCACGCATGCGCGGGCACAGGTGCACACGCGCACACGGCAGGCGGGTCAGCCCAGGCTGCCCTGCTCTGCCCCTATGTCCGTCACTCAGCAGGTGGGCAACCCCATTTTACAGAGGAGGAAACTGAGGCTCAGAGAGAGCCTCTTCCAGGAAGGTGCCGGAGCCGCGCACCAGGCCTGCCCGTGCGCAGAGCCGTCAACGGGGGTGAGGGGCTAGCTCAGGGGCGGAGGCCCCAGAGGAGAAGGATGCCTGTTGGAAACCGGGCTAGCCCGGCCAAAGGGCTATCTCTGGAAAGCAAAACCCCGGGGAGACGGGACAGCGGGCTATAGGATATCTAAGAACAGGGGCGAGCCCGGGGAGGGACACCCGAGGATGAGGCCTACCTGGAAGGAGGGCATTGCCTGGACAAAGGCGGGGCCTGGGCAAGGGGGAGGCCAGGTGAGTGGGAAGGGGGAGGGAGGTGTTGAGGAAGGTGATGCCAGGAGGGAGGAAGGCCAGGTGGGCGTGCTGGGAGAGGTCGCCAGGGCAGGGACACCTGGTCCTCCGCCCGGATGGAAGGCGTGGGGGATGGGGTCCAGCCGGGACCGGGATGCTGGGCGGGGTAGGGAGCAGGGGGCGCGGGGTGGGGGACACGGGGAGACACGCCTGGCCCCAGGCCAAGAGGATGCGGGAGGGGCTGCGCCCCAAATTGGGGGAGGGCGTAGATGCGGACAGGGTGGCGGCGGGGGTGGGGCCTGGGCCGCAGAGCAGCTGGGGCGGAGGGGGGAGGGCGCTGCGGCAACACCTGGTCCCCTCCCCTCGGCCACCCTCGCTGCAGGGCCCCGCCCCGCCCCGCCCCGTCCTACCCTCTGGTCTTCCATGGCTGCAGCCCAGGTCCCCCCGGCCCGGACCGCGGGTCCCGCTCACTCTGCGAGTCCCCAAGCTGCCTTTGCCTCTGCCGGTAGCCAATGGCCCGCCGAGCCCCAGTCGTCGCCGCGCCCCCGCTTAGCGCCCCATCACTGCCCGCAGTGCGCAGGCGCGCCCGCCGCGGCGCGCTGGGAAATGTAGTTCCCGGCTGGGGTCGTCGGGAGCGCGGACCTCCCGCGCCGGGGCTGGCCAGGCCGCACAGACCTGGAGACAAGGGGCTCCACCCCCGACACTGGCGTGACCTCGGCATCACCTCCTGTGCCTCAGTCTCCCCACCTGTTCACCCACACACCTTGTCTGTTGCTAAGCGGTCTAGCCCTCCTTCACGCACCTTGCATTAACTGAAAAGCTAAGGTCTTTGCCTAGAAAGCCTCTATCCAATGCCTCTTTTCCGTCTTCACGTCACGACCGAACTCCTATACATCCCACAAAGCCTCAATCTCTAACACCTCCTCCAGAAGCCTCCCTGCCAGCCCAAAATCCACGGGGCTAAGGTCTGTGTCCAGCTCTGCCTCCCTCATCAGCCCGGAAGGACCCGGGGCTGAATCTGAATCTATTCAGGGCCGTGAGCACTGTCCCTCAGGGGAGGGGAGGGGTACGGTGGAGCTTCAGAAAGTCTCTAGGGACAAAGAGTGGGGCTAGGCGCAGGCGGGGACAGCGCCACCACAGGGGCCTCGCTGCGGTTGGGCGGACGCCTCCAAGATGTGGCTTCTGAGCTCTGAGAAGGAGGTCACTCTGTGGGTGGGTGCGAGACTCTGAGGTCTCTGAGGCTGCCACCTCCTCTGGGGGCGGGGCACTACCAAGGGGGAGGACGGGTGCAAGGCCGGGAGGAGCCCCAGAGCCTAGGACACCCCTCAACTGGAGGCGCCCCAGCTTCTCCCCGGGGCCAGGGGGCAGGAGAACGCCCCACACCTACCGTGAGACCCCGTCATCAGAAAGCCACTCTTGCGAGCCCAAGCCGAGACATTTTGGGGCAAACTGATCAAGGCAGGGATCTGCCCATTTCACCCTCCCCCCACTCAGGCCTCTGTCCCTGGCCCCTCGCCCGCCCACCCCGGGCCACCTGCTTGTCCACTCTGTCCCCTCCCCATGCATAGACGTGTTTATGCAGAGCCGTCCAGAAAGATTTCCACTCACTGGGACACATTCCCCCTCCCTGCCACCACTCCCATATGCACACTGCCTTGCAGATCAAAAACACTTGGGGGAAACTGAGGCACGAGGTGGCAGGAAGTGGAGCCCCAAGCGGCCTGGAAGGCCGGATGTCTGCCGTCTGGCCCTGGGTGGTGGTGTCACATCTGCCTCCGCAGTGGGGGGGCGGAGATTGTGGCAGGAAGTCTGTCGAGTGGAAGGGGGTGGGGGAGGATGGGCTTCAGCAGGGACGGGGGGCCTGGTGGGCCAGGGATGGGGTCCCTGGGCACAGCACTGCTCCTGCTGCTGCAGCTCTGGGGTGAGTATCTGGGCCTTCCTCCCCTCCGCACGCCCCTCCTGGTGTCACCCCGGCTGCCCGGTCCCCTCTAAACTGCATTCTCTCCGCTCCGCCAAACAGGGCCAATCTCCCTGTGACATTCCGAGCCTTACGGGGTGGGAGGATTCAGGAAGGGGCCTCTGCTCTCCCTCACGTTCCCTCCCTCCACCTTGCTCCCGCCAGCTGCCTTTTCTTTCTTCTTCTTCTCTTATTTCATTTTTTATTTTTTTAGAGACCAGGTCTCACTCTGTGGCCCAGGCCGGAGAGCAGTGGCGCGACCGTAAGTCACTCACTTCTGGGCTCAGGACGAGGCCTCCTGCCTCAGCCTCGTCCCCAGTAGCTGGGACTACAGGTGCCACTATGCCCTGCTAATTTTTTTCTGTAAGGGTCTGACTATGTTGCCCAGGCTGGCCTCAAGCGATCCTCCTGCCTTGGCCTCCCAAAGCGCTGGGGTTACAGGCGTGAGCCTCTACACCCTGCCAGGCGTTTCTTTCTCCATTTCCCCAACACGCTTCATCCAACCTCCAGGCCTTTGCGCTTGCTGTTCCGGCTGCCTGGCACCCTTCCCCGGTTGCCATCCCCCCAGCCTCGCTGCAGTGGCCTCACACGTGCCAGGCAACTGGCAGGACCTCACCTTCCGGGGCAGCTAACAGGCAGCTCAGACTCACCGCGGCCAAGAGCGAGCTTATTCCCTGGGGGTACTCCGCCATTTCTCCTTCCCTGTCCCCCAATTCCAGCCACGTGCACTTCTGAGGAGGGCAGACTTCAAAGTCTGTTGCGATTATGGCCACTGCTCCCCCAGTCCCAACCCCGTCGCCGCGGCCTGGACAGCGAGGCTTGCCCCTCCCTGGTCTCCCAGCTCCCAGCCCTGAGCCTCTGCCTGTAGGGCGTGTTCGCCATGGCGGCCAGGCAGGTCGTTGTGTTAGACTTCAGTTGCACCACGTTTCATCACGGTCCCCCTTAGTTTCGCATCACACTTAGATGACGAGGTAAGCCGCCTGCACGCCCCACCCCCACCCCACCCCCGCAGCCCACAAGGCTCTGCACAACCCGCCTTGTCACCTCCCCACCCTCCCCGCCTCCCTTTCATCCCCTTGCTCCCTCTGCCCCAGCCACGCGGGCCTCCTCGCTGGCCTCCAACACACCAGGTGCGGCCCTGCCCCAGGGCCTTTGCACGGGCTGTGCCCTAAACCTGAAACACTCTTCCTCTGTACCTTCCCTCCCACGCTGGTTACCTCTTACCATTCAGGTCCCTGCTGCAGCGTTACCACCTGAGAGAGGCCTTCCCTAACCACACTCCATAAGTATTAATAGATTCTCCCTCCTCTCTCCTTTTCTTGTCCGTTTTGGCCACCACCGTGTTTGTGTCCACCAAACCCAGCATAAAGCGTGGCACACACTAGGTGATATTTGTGTCGCTGAGAGCTAGAGTCCATCTCAAAATTCCACACGAGCCGAGCTAGTTATACCCATTTTACAGATGGGCTTGTTGAGTCTCAGCGAAAAGAAGTGACCTCCTAGAGATCGCGCAGACGCATGGTGCAGTTTCAGACTCTTCCCGTAGGCTCGGTAGGGGGTGAGTTACACACAGGCACACACTAAGAAAGGCTTCACCCGCCTCTGTTGCCCTCCAGGCCTGCAAGAAGCCGCAAGCCTGCTTGTGCACCAGGAGCCCAAGTTGCTGCGGGTTCAGCAGGGCTCTCAGGTGACCCTGGCCTGCCAGGTGGCACAAGCCCAGGCCTGGGAACAACTCCGCATCGGGTGGACAAAGGACGATGACATCTTGTGTGAGCCATACATCACCAACGGCAGCCTAAGCCTGGGGCTCTGTGGGCCCCGCAGCCGGCTCTCCTGGCGGGCACCTGGGGTTGTCACCCTGCGGCTGGATCGTGTGACCCTCAGTGACAGCGGGCACTATGTGTGCTGGGTGGTCGTGGAGATTCCTGAGCTGGACCAGGCCAATGGCAACGGGACGCGGCTTCTAGTGGATGCAGGTATGACAGCCAACACAGAGAGAGGGAGGTGGAGTGGGGAACATTCTAGAATCTGAAGACTCTTGAATCTTTAGCTGGACGTGGTGGCGCCTGTAGTGCCAGCTACTCAGGAGGCTCAGGCAGGAGCCCAGGAGTTGGAGGCTGCAGTGAGCTGTGATGACGCCACTGCACTCCAGCCTGGGCGACAGAGTGAGCCCCTGTCTCAAAAAAAAAAAAAAACAAACAAAAAAAAGGCTTGAATCTTAAATTCCTAGAAACATAAAACTTTAAATTCTTTACATCAGACTCTTAGGAACAGAAATCCTGCTAAGTTGAGACCCTTAAAGTCTAGAATCAGAGAACCTGGTCTAGAACTTAGCATTCTAGCCCAGAACTTGGTGAACATTCTGGAAAGGGCCTCATAGTGAATATTTACTGCTTTGTGGACCACATGGTCTCTGCTGTTATTACTCCACCGTGGCGAGAAAGCAGCCATAGGCAATATGTCAGTGAATTGTGGAGGCTGGTTTCCAATAAAACTTTATTTAAAAACACAGGCAGTGGGCCGAACTTGGCTCATGGGCTATAGGTTGCTGAGCTCTGTTCCAAAAATATCACCATCATAAGGACTCTTGAAAACATATAATTCTGGAGGGTTTTTTGTGTATTTTTTTTGAGACAGAGTGTCACTCTATTGCCCGAGCTAGAGTGCCGTGGCATCAGCCTAGCTCACAGCAACCTCCAACTCCTGGGCTCAAGCGATCCTCCTGCCTCAGCCTCCCGAGTAGCTGGGACTACAGGCATGCGCCACCATGCCCGGCTAATTTTTCTATATATATTTTTAGTTGGGCAATTAATTTCTTTCTATTTATAGTGGAGACGGGGTCTCGCTCTTGCTCAGGCTGGTCTCGAACTCCTGAGCTCAAAGGATCCTCCCGCCTCGGCCTCCCAGAGTGCCGGGATGGCAGGCGTGAGCCACCGCGCCCGGCCTTGAAGTCTGTCTTGCACACAGACGGATGCATATATTGCGTCCAGCTAGGTAGATTTGCACAACCCGAACACAGCCCTGCAGCCACCCCCCAGCTCAAGAACATCACGTTTCCAGTCCCCCAGGGATCCTGCATTCCACCGGCATAGACCTATTCGGCCCGACTTCATTTTTCATTTAAAGGGAGTCACTGAGGGCGGGGGCCGTGCGTGCTGGGCAGGCTCGGGGACTCTCAGTGTCCAGCTTCTCTCTCTCAACTTGGCGTCTGGGGGATTCACTTATGTGGCCACACGTAGCAGCGGTGCATTCTTTTTTCTTGCTGTAGAATATTCCAGCACGTGCCTCTACCACCATTGTCAATCCAAAGCCCTCTTGATGGGCATTCGGGCAGCTGCTGCAAACGTTCTTGTCTTCTGGTGAACACATGTGCACATTTCCATTGCGCCTAGGATGATTCTAGAATCTCAAACCACGAAATAGAACCTTACGGTTCTAGCATCGTAAGGATGGAAAATTCGGGGCTCTTAGAATTAAAGCATGTCTTGTCCCTAAGGAGGTGAATATTTGTTCTTGGGAGGCAAAAAAAAAAAAAAAAAAAAAAAGCTAAAACAAAACAAAACTTTACTCTCTTTATGTATAAAGCTTATATACACATACCGAACATAAGCAGATTTACAATATTTCTATGGTATTAAAATTTCATGGGGGAGCAGATTAAGATTTCAAAAACATCTAAAAAGTCTCCTTGGGGACACATAATGAAAAGAAAGTTGAGAAACACCAAAATAAAGGAACAGATAATTCTAGAACCTTAGAATTGCAATGTCTTAAATACTTTAAAAACATCCTCAGAATTTTACAATCTCAGAATGTGTAAGGATAGGGAATTCTAGAATTCTAGAATCCAGAATGGAAAGCTAGCCACTCTTAGGCTGGGCACATTGGCTCATGCCTGTAATTCCAGCATTTTGAGAGGCCGAGGTGGGAGAATCGTTTGAGGTCAGGAGTTCAAGACCAGGCTGGGCCAGCCTGAGCAAGAGCAAGACCCTGTCTCTACGATAAATAGAAATAAATTAATTGAGCAACTAATATATATAGAAAAAGTTAGCCGGGCATGGTGGCGCATGCCTGTAGTCCCAGCTACTTGGGAGGCTGAGGCAGGAGGATCGCTTAAGCCCAGGAGTTTGAGGTTGCTGTGAGCTAGGCTGATGCCACGGCACTCGCTCTAGCCTTGGCAACAAAGCGAGACTCTGTCTCAAAAAAAAAAAAAAGGCCAGCCTGGGCAACATAGCAAGACCCCATCTCTACAAAAACTTAGCTGGGCTTGGTGGCACACACCTGTGGTGCCAGCTCCTCAGGAGGCTGAGGCAGGAGGATGGCTTGAGCCCAGGAGTTGGAGGCTGCAGTGAGCTATGACCGCATCACTGCACTCCAGCCTGGGTGACAGAGCAGAGAAACCCTGTCTCTAAGGAAAAAAGAAAGAAAGAAAGCCATCCACTCTCAAAGCCACACAGAACCTTCCAGATCAGCAAAGCCGGCCGTCTCACTGTACAGATGAGAAAGCTGAGGCCGGGAGGGGCGGAGATGAGTTCTGGGCAGCACACAAGGCAGAGTTGCAGCCTGGTTCCTCTAGAGCCCGCTGTCATCCTCCTGCCACTCTACCACGACACCCCTTATGAGCCAAACCTGTGCAGGTGCGGGGGACCAGGCTGCCCCAGGCTGGGGACCCTGCTCTGTGGGTGGTTCCTGCCGGCCAGGGGCCCTGCCCAGGCTCCATAAGGCAGAACAGAGCACGGGTTCCTAGCACTCGCTCCTCTCCAGCAGGCGGCACCACCCACGCCCACGCCGCCCGCCTGGAGGGTGGTATGTTACGACTGTCCTCCCACCCCCGGCCCCTCCAGTGTCAAGGGGGCCAATTAGCAATTAGCAGAGGCGGGAGGGAGGCGCCAGGCTGCGCCTTGGCAGCTGCTAGGGAGAAGGGAGTTGGCGCCCGTCCAGCTCTGCACAGCTGGCCTCCGGGCCCCAGAACAGCAGCCAGGCAGCCTCCAGGGACCCCTGCCAACCTCAGCAGCTGCAAGACGAAGGCGTCGTGGGTGTTGGCCCATATTTAGTCACGGCATTCAGAGCCTTTGGCTGGGGTTCCTGTAAGTTACACAGACCAGAATTCGAGCCTCCTCGTCATTTACTTGCTATGTGACCTTGGGCGAGTAACTTGACCTCTCTGTGCCTGTTGGTCCAGCCGTCAAAATACAGCTAATAGTGCTTTCCTTGCCAGGTTGGGTGAATTTAGAGTGGTTATAGCTAAAGTGCTTAGTATAGGGCCAGGGACATAGTAAGTGCTCAATAAACACAAGTGGCTCTTTCCAGATCTGTGATGCCGATTATTCAGGGAGACACAAATGTTCAGGCTGGTGGAAGCGTGCTTTTTTTCTTTTTCTTTTCTTTTCTTTTCTTTTTTTTTTTTTTTTTTGAGACAGAGTCTCGCTTTTTTGCCCAGGCTAGAGTGAGTACCCTGACGTCAGCCTAGCTCACAGCAACCTCAAACTCCTGGGCTCAAGTGATCCTCCTGCCTCAGGCTCCCGAGTAGCTGGGACTACAGGCATGCGCCACCATGCCCTGCTAATTTTTTCTCTATATATTAGTTGGCCAATTAATTTCTTTCTATTTATAGTAGAGATGGGGTTTGCTCTTGCTCAGGCTGGTTTCGAACTCTTGACCTCGAGCAATCCGACCACCCCGGCCTCCCAGAGTGCTAGAATTACAGGTGTGAGCCACCACTCCCGGCCTGTGCTTTTTTCTGAAACAGGGAATGAGAGGGGGCTCCCTGTTGCCTCCTGGGTGTGAGACCCCAGACAAGTGAGTTAGACAATCTGAGCTTCCAGTTTTCCCATCTCAAAATTGGGCTTGGCACTGAGTAGAGGCTCAAAACACAGGAGGCATGGCCAGGCACGGTGGCCCACACCTGTAATCCTTTAATCCCAGGATTTTGAAAGGCTTAGGTGGGAGGATCTGTTGAGGCCAGAAGTTCAAGACCAACTTGGGCAACATAGCAAGACCCCCATCTCTACAAAAACAAAACAAAACAACAAGAAAAAGAAAAGAAAAGGCTGGGCGCGGTGGCTCACGCCTGTAATCCTAGGACTCTGGGAAGCCGAGGCGGGCGGATTGCTCGAGGTCAGGAGTTCAAAACCAGCCTGAGCAAGAGCGAGACCCCATCTCTACTATAAATAGAAAGGAATTAATTGGCCAGCTAATATATATAGAAAAAATTAGCGGGGCATGGTGGCGCATGCCTGTAGTCCCAGCTACTCAGGAAGCTGAGGCAGGAGGATCACTTGAGCCCAGGAGTTTGAGGTTGCTGTGAGCTAGGCTGACGCCACAGCACTCACTCTAGCCTGGCCAACAAAGCGACACTCTGTCTCAAAAAAAAAAAAAAAGAAAAGAAAAAAGAAAAGAAAAGACAGCCAGGAGTGGTGGCACATGCCTGTAGTCCCAGCTACTTGGGAAGATCGTTTGAACCCAGCTAGTTCAAGGTTCCAGGGAGCTATGATGACACCACTACACTCCAGCCTGGGCCACACCGTGAGACCCCGTTTCTAAAAAACCCCCAAAATATCTAAAAGATCCACTGGCAGTTATTCCACAGTAAGATAGGAACGCGAGCCTCCATTTTCAGAAGAGGAAACCGAGGTTCAGAGTGAGCGCCTGCCTGAAGTCACATAGCCTAGCAGAACAGGAACACTGTGGCCCACACGGGGTGGGAGGGAGCTCTGCCCTCAGAGGGTGCAGGAGGCTGGACCCGAAGGTGGGGACACCCTCCCGCGACATAGATTTCTTCTCTGCAGACCGGGCGCTGACCTCCCGCTTCCCAGGTGAGCCCCACTCGCGTGTCCCTCCCCAGCGCCCCACCCCGCACCCTGTCCCGCTCACACCGCCCTGCCGCCCACCCCCACCCAGGACTGCTCTATGTGCTGCCGACGGCGGGGGCCGTGGCCGCGATCGCGCTGGGCGCTGGGATCTGGGGCTGCCGCCACCGCCGCCGCCGCCGCCGCCGGGGGAGGGACGCAGGTGACCGCCCAGGTAAGCGCGCGGCGGGCGGACGGGCTGCCCGCGGGCGGCCTCTCGTGGCGGAAGCGGGAACTGCTGCTGCGTGCCAAGGACCGACCGCTTCGGCCGCGCCCCCCGCGCCCCCCATCCGGTCTCGGGGAAGGACGGAAGGTGGGCTCCGGGGGCGTGGCGAAGCCTGGCCCCACGCTCGTGTTTCCCAGAAATAGAGGTGGGCCGGAGAGCGCCGGACTCTCTCAAGGGACTGTCCCCCACTGCCCCTTAGGAGACCCACTGTACAGCAACATCCTGTTCCGGGCCCGGGGCGCCCCCAAAAAGCACGAGGCGGCGCCTGGAGAGGGCAAGGGGCCGGCCGCCCCCGGGAAGGACCAGAACGGCCAGAGCGTCTATTCCACCCCTGCTCCCCAGCCCGCCCCCCACTGCCCGCGTCCGGCCCCCAAACCGTGCCCCAGCCAGGAGCCCAGTCACTATGTCCCCATGGCCAGGGTCTCTCCCGCCCCGGCCCCGCGGGGCCGCCAAGGCCTAGAGGGCTCCCTGCGGCGGGGCAGGAGTCAGACACCCCCGGGGACTCAAAGAGGACCCTACCGCCCGCGGCCACGTGATGGTGTGACTGCCTCCGGGGGACAATAGCCCCGTCCTGAGCCCCCTGTCCCCATTTCTATGACCATAGACTCCCCCTTCCCTGAACACTCAATAAAGACCCGTGAAGAAAGCAAAGCTGGGGTGTGTGGCGATTTGGGGGTGCGGAGAGATGTGAGGGGCCATCTGGGAATCTCAGAGCCCGCTGGAGAGGCGCCTGGAAGGAGGGGGCTCTGGGGACTCACCAGCCCCCCATCCAAGCCCCCTCCCCAGCCAGCATGTCCCCGCCACCCGGGGCAGGCCTTGGGGGGAGGGAGTGAGGAAGTCAGGGGCTCCCTGGTGTTTCCCAGCTCCCCAGGGTCTCTGGCCTGACTGTCACCTTGAAGTGACACCAGCTGGGCCAGCCTCCCCTCCCCCACTTCTGCTGTTTCCATGGGGACAGATGTCCTTTCTGCAGATCTAGCCACACTGCCAGTGAGGAGGGGGCGGGGCTGGCCTGCGCACCTCCCCCCCAATTTCTCCATCTCTGCATCTGCCCTGTCGCCTCTGCTGTCCGGGGTCTTTATGCGCCTCCTAGCTCCGTCTCTAGCTCTGCCTCTGAGATTCAGGCTCCAGCCTCCATCCCCAGAACAAAGACCCTCCAAGGGTCTCACTCGTTGCCTGGTGCCTCTGATGGGGCCCTCATCAGTGCCCCCGACCGACACCCATGGTGACCATTTTGCAGGCGGGGACACATCTGTGGCTCTCCTGCTGGGAGCCCCGGCATCTCTGCCTCCCTGCAGCCCAGAAAGGACACTTGGGACAGACAATAACTTATTTATTTTTCAGGCCAGAAGAGGGTTTGAGACAGGATCTTGGGCCCTAGAGCCCAGAAGGGCGCAGAGGGTCCCGGTCAGGGGGTCTGTGTGACGACCGGGTACAGCAGGGCCAGGTGCTCGGCGCCCTGCACGGGCAGCGGGCGCGAGCTGTAATGCAGGACCAGCTCGGGGACGCTGGCGAAGGGCCCGCTGTGCTGGCCCAGCACCACCTGGTTCTCCCGCGTCCGCGCGAACTTCAGGTGTAGGAAGCCCTGGCTGCTCCTGGGGACAGAGGTCGCAGGGAGCCTTGAGCGCCCCAGACCTGCCGCGCTGTCCACCCCGCACGGGCCCAGGGCCGGCGCGGGCGTCCCCGACATCTCTGCTAGGCAGCCCTTGGTGCCAAGCTGTTGGCTCCCCCGCCCCCACCCCATGACAGCAGGCTGGAGCCCAGGTTCCCCTCCTGCAAGGGATGACAGACCCAGTGCCGTCTCCCTGTGGATGTGGGAGGATCAGGTGCCACCTCTCTGTCCCTGCCTTTGTATGCTTCTCTGCCCCCTCTAAAGCCTAGTTGTCAGTCATTGCCATGGGGTGCGGCAGAACCGACCCCAGATCCTGGTGCAATCAGGAGGGGGCCCCAAAGGGGACACCTTTGCATGGCACTTTCCACCCCTGTGCACTCTTTCTCTTGATTTGCTCACAGGTCAGCTGGTGTGCCACCTCCTCCGAGATGCCTCCCTTGACTGCCACTCACACCCAGTCCCACTGCCTCTTCACGGTCTGAATGGGTGTCTCTATCTGAGATTATCTCTGTCTCTGGCACGGCCAGAGCACCAGGAATAGGGCCAGGAACACAGTAGGTGCTCAATTAATGTTTATTTGATGAAGGGACAGATCTTAGTGGCCAGGGCCCTACCAGCACCCCCAGACTCGCCTCACTTTCTCTCCAAACTTTCTGATCTCTAGTACCACCCCTCCCAGCCCCCACTAGTCAACCCCTGGTCTGGGGTCCCTTTCTCTCCACTTCTGATGGATAGAATGACCTAGAGCCTGGGAATCATTTTAGCATCCGTATTAACATTAATTAAGCACTTCCTGTTTCCCAGGCACTGTTGTCAACATTTTTTTCACCTGTTCTTGTCATTTAATCATTGCAGTACCAGCAGGAAGTGGATATTATTACCCTCACTTTACAGATGAGGAAACTGAGGCCCAGAGAGGTCGGGTAACTTAGCTAAGGTCACACAGCTAGAAAGGGCTGGAGTTAGGATTTGAGCCTGGCCCCAAAGCCTTCTTCCAATCTTGTTCTTTTAGATCTTGCACTCAGACACCTAGTAGACTCTCAGGAGCAGTTTATAATTAGACACACTTAGAATCTAGGGACAGCAGCACAGACATACAGGGTCTCAAACTGAAATGCTTATGGGGCCATTCAGATTCTAGCTTCAGACACAAATGGATATTCTTTAACATTTGCACCACGAGAGACCAAAGGAACCTTGTACACCTGGGTCCTCATCTTACCCAAGTCCTGGATCTCCTCTATGGCTTCCACTCCATCTTCTTGTATGCCTCTGATGACGGGGAGCTCATTCCCAGTGGCCTTCCTGGAAGCCCCGCCCCTGGTCTTAGAAGCCCCACCCACTAGCCTAAAACCCCGCCTGCTGGCTGCTGGAGCCACACCCCTCCGGCTCCCACTGAATTCACCCAAAAGAGTGACACATGCAATCTCGTGACCCTCTGTCCCTGGGAGGCTGGGCTCTCACCTGAGGGACAGGGAGCAGTCTTGGGGGCTGGTCTCACTGAGCCGCACGAGGTAGCTGCCTTCCTTGCAGAGCGCTAGAAGGTTCTCAGCATCTGCCCGGTTCAGTGGGCCATGAAACCACCTAGGGGGTGGGTGGGGACAGACGGCTCAGGACGGGCCATTCCCCTTCAAGCACACTCTGGGGTCGTTCGGGTCCATGCACAACGGGATGCACAAGAGCAAGAGCTGGTGGCGTCCAGGCCGACAAGCCAGGAAAATTCCCTTGGATTTTCCAGGAGGAGCCTGGTTATTGGGCAGACACGGTTGTCCAGCCATAGACTTGGGAAGGGGTAGCTGAGCCCAGGTGAAAGGGCGGGCTGCTACCGCCAATCCAGCAGGTACACCTGACCTTGATGTTCAGAGCCTACCTGGCTGGGTCCCCAGGTGTCAGCAGCACCCCCAACTCCCATCGCTCTCATGAGTTATGCTACAGCCTGCCTCGCACCCTGCAGCCTGTCATGTGCCCAAAGAGGGGTGAGCAGTTGCCAGGAGACAGAGGTGCACCAGAGACTTGGCTGGCGTTTGCAGTAAAACTGAAAAGAGAATAAACTTCACATCCCCCAAATCCTGCTCCCCCCAGTTCCGTCCTGGGGGTGAGAATGATCCTTTCACTCTGTTTGAGCCAGGCCCCGTCTTGGGGATTTTGAGCCTGAGGCGCAGAGAGGTTAGAGTGACTTGCCCCAGGCCATACAGCCAGGAGACGCAGGGCAGGGTTTTGAACACAGAACCTGATACCACCAGGGAAAGGGCCCCCGTCTGATTCTGCCTTCGTGTTTAGCTGAGTGTGCGGCACGCAGCAGGTGCTGGCGCTTGGTAAAGATTAGTTGAAGGAAGGAGTGAAATGAATGAATGAATCAAAGTCTTACAGTTACCCCAGTGGAGAAGGTGGAGTCTACACATAAGAGAGGCTCGAGGGGGCTTTTCCACCTTCAGCCTCCCCACTCACGGCTGTTTCTCCAGGGGCAAGGCCGGGTCCACGCGCTCCGCGGGCTGGGGGCTCCTGGGCGGCGGTCTCCGGAGCTCCTTGGCTGAGCCTGGGGTCCTTTCCCAGTCCGGACTGTCAAACTGCACTGGACGGGGAGGGTTAGCGAGGAGAGGGTTAAGTCCAGCCTACCCAGTGGGGGCGGGGCGGGGGCCAGCCAATGGCATTTCAGTAGGAAGGAGGTGCCAATTTGGAGCAACCTATCAGAGCTCAGAAGAGGAGAGCCTGCGTTTAAGTTAGGGGGGGAAGATTGGCACCAGGAGCAACCAATCAGCCTTCAGAAGCAAGGGGTGTGGTCATTCATAAAACCTGGGAGGTACGGAAGGGGCGGGGCAGTGCCATGAGCAGCAAATCAGAGAGCAGGGGGCGTGGCTAGAGGGGTGGGTTACAGGTTTCCAAGCAGGGGCCCCTTACTCCTGAATTCCCTTCTGGGGTACCATCATTACGAGGCCATCACAGAACTAGAAAATCACCCCTACTGGGATTTGGTGACAGATGGACCAAGGCACTGAGCCCCAAGTCCCCTCCCAGTCCTGCAAACTTCTGGGGCAGAGTCCTGGTGGTACAACTCTTCCTGGTCTCAGTTATTTTACTTCTTAAAGCTGACCTTACCATGGCCCCTTTTACAGAAGAAGAAACTAAGGTCAAAGACTTCCCCAAGCTCACTCAATTCAGCTGGGAATTGACTTCAAGTCAATTCGAGGGACAGCTCTGAGAAACGCTGCCCTCCCTCCCCAAAGCTTCTGTGTCCTTGAGCCCTTTCTGGCACTCGCTTTACAACCACCCTGGTCAGTAGGTGCTATCCTGATCCCCGTTTTACAGAGAACGCAACTGAGACTTGAGGAAATGAAGTGTCTTGCCCAAACAACACAAACCCAGGTCTGGTGTGACACCAAAGCCATATTACTCCCCCTACACTACACTAAACAAAAGGGGTAGATTCCATTCCACTCTAAAAAGCATTTCCTTTTCCAAGGAAGATGCAAGTTTTTCCTGGGTGAAAGAATTTGTGACTATCAGCCACTCACGCTTCAGTAAGAATTAATTAGTAAACTACCAAAGTGGCAGGTGATTGGATTCTACTTTGTAAGTTGAAGCAGGGGAGGTAACCAGATGAGGAGAAGGAGGGGCAGGGCGTTCAGGGTTGGGGAAGCACCTGCAAATGCCCTGGAGATGTGGTCTTTCTTCCACTCCCAGGGCTGGTCATACTCCTCTGCTGGCCGTTCGTCCTCCTGGGGCAGCCGGCTCTGCTGAGGATTCTGCCCGGAAGGCGGCCCGTCCCCTGTCCCTTGGTCCTGCTCTTCATAAGGAGTATCGTACAGCTGCACCCCTCTGCATGGCAGTTCTGGGAGGCCGAGGATACCAGTCAGCTCTCGCTCCCTCCTGGGACCCTGTCACCACCCCCACGCCCTCCCCACTCACCACTCAAGACCCGCTGCGCGTCATAGGGTTCCATGTATCCGTCATCTGGGGACGGGCGATGAGGCTGGGCATCGAAGGGGTCCGAATACTCGGTGTCGACTTCCGCCTGGGAAGAGAAGGTGGCAGGACAAGTGCTCAGAGGGACCAAGGTGACGTTACACCCCTTGCCTATCCACCCCAGGCCCTCTGACCCGTCTCCTCCGAGCAGTTGTCTTTTGGGGGGAGAGGGAGTCCACTCCGCCACCCACGGGCATTCCCAGAGAGATGCCAGCTTCCCCTGCTGTCTCCCTCCGTGCCACTCTGTGCCCAACACGGCGCCTGCCTCCCTCCTTCAGCCACTTTAATGTTTATCAGGTGCCAAGACTGTTCCAAAGGCTTCACATACATTTATTTGTGATACCAGCACTCCGTAAGTACCGTATGATGCCCATTCTACAGATGAGGAAAACCAAGGCTCAGAGAGGGTAAGTGACTCACGCAGGGTCACAGAGCTGGGGCGTGAGAGGCAGAGTTTGATCCCCGGCTGACGGCTTCCCCTGAGTCCCTGCCCCCTCTGAGCTGATCACTATCCGGCCCCGCCTCTGGGACCCCTCCCCAAACCCTCCTCTGGCTGCTGTCTCTGCCCAGGCTTTGGGGTCGACCCCCCAGTCCTCTAGGGAAAGTCTTGACGGGCATAGGTGACAGGGCCGGGTTCAAATCTTAGTGAGCTAAAGCCCTGTGACCTTGGGCGAGTCAGAGCTCTTCTGTGAGCCTCAGTTTCCACCTCTGTAAAATGGGGATGACACCAGCAGGAAGGGCAGAGTCATGGTGAGGGAGTTTAAGTGCCCAGCGGAGGAGTGACTGTTTTAGGAAGATCCTAAGAGCCACCAAGAGCAAAAGATGCTGAGTAGGGGGGGCTGACGGGTGGGGACGGCCAGAGACCAGGAGGACAGAGACAAGACTGGGCCCATCAAGACAAGAGTGGCAGGAGGACCACCAGGGCTATGCATGGAAAAGGGACAGATGTTGAACTCCACCAAGCAGAGGGAGGACTGGGAAGTATCTGTGGGGTGCCCAGGCCTCCCTGGGGTCACACATGAAACAAGGTCCCCTCGACCCAGGGAGCCCACCGCGCCCTCCTACCCGTCCAGCGAGCACCCGGCCACGCACCTCCTCCCCGGCGCCGCCCAGCAGGGCCTTGGCCCGGGCCATGTCCGCCGCCTCCACCTTGATGAGCCGGTGCTTGGGGGAGTCGTACTTGGCGTCGCCGCCGGGGCCCTTGCAGTCCGCGGGGCCCGCGGGCTCCGGCTCCAAGCGGCTCTCGGCGTCCTCATAGGGGTCCTCGAAGTCCAGGTTCTTCTGCGCGCGGTAGGCCCTCAGGATGTCGCTGTCGCTGTAGTCCGGGGTGGGCGGCTGCGGGGGCGGCCTCCGACCGCCAAAGCTCAGGTAGTCCCGTAGCCACTTGGCCATTTGGGCGCGTGTCACCCCGACCTGGCCAGAGTCACGCGAGGATCCACATGCCCTTTTCGGGGCGTCCTTCCCCAAGAAGGAGAAGGAGGGAGAGAGGAAGAAGAGGGAGGGAGGAGAGAGGTCAGGTGTGCCCCGGAGCCGGGTTCCGCATGGACCAGCGGGAAAGAAGAGGTGGCAGACGGGACAGAGGCGGGACGGGGAAGGCCAGCTGAGCCTGGCTTAGGAAGGACCGCGGGGAAAGGGGGCGCCCCGCAGGGCCCTGAACGCCGAGCGCGGGGCCAGAACGAGGGGCATCCGCCGAAGCGCGCGGAGTTTCCGCGGGCAGCGCGGTGCGGGTGCGCGGCTCGGCGCCCGCCGCCTCCGGGGAGCTCAGGATCCCTTCGTGGGGCCCGAGGTCGGGGTCGCCCTCAGCCCTCGCTCGGCCCGGACGCCTGGGTTCTCAGCGCAGCAGCGGGCGGGCTCCCCCGGGGCGCGGGCAGCCCGCGCAAAGTTGGGCGGCGGGGACGGTGACCCCCGCAGGGCGCATCCTTTGTGGCGCTCCTCTTGGCTCGGGGGAAGTCCCGGTCCCACGGCCCCGGCCCGGCAGCCTCGATCCGGCCCCAGCCACCCGCACAAAGGGAAGTAAAACCTCCTCCAATCCCTCCCTGCGCTTTCGGGGAGAATTGACCCGCCGCCGCCGGCGCGCGGCCTGGAGGGGGACTTTGGGGAGGGGGCGCGCAGGCGGACGCCCGGTCCCCGCCAGCCCCCGGCCGCGTCCCGGGCGGCGGCGTCAAGGCTTCCCCGCCTCCCCCTCCGCCGCGTCCCCCGCCCCCGCCCCTCCCCCTGCGCGCCCCTCCGAGGTGACTGAGACCTTCAGCTGCTCTGGGGAGCGAGGGGGCCGCTGCCTGCAGAAGGGAGGGGGAGGCGCGGGCGGGGGTCGCCGGGCCGGGCCCGCCGGCAGCTGGACCCTGGCCGGGAGGGCGACACCGGCCGGCGCGAGCGAGGAGCGCGGGAGGTGGGACGGGGACACGGCAAGCCGTGCCGAGGAGGGGAGGGGAAAATCAGCCGGGAAATGGGGGGCTGGACTTGACCGCGGGCAGGGGTGAAATTGACCAGTGGGGGGGGCAGTGACCACTATTGAGGTTGAAATTGAACCAGTATCTCCAGGAGATGGGGGGTGGAAATGGTTGGAGAGGTCACCCGCTAAAATTGACATTGACGCCGCGGAAGGAGGGGGAGGCGGGAGAGGGAGGATGGGGGATCTGGCTTCCCCTCCCCCTCTGTCCCCCTCCCCAGGGGCCTAACTGCGCGGTGGGGGAGGGGTTGGGGCAGCTGGCCCGGGGAAAGGAGATGGTATCTGTGCCTGGCGCGTGGCCTCATCATCTGTCCCTCTGTGGCCCCTTGGGGGGGGCAGGGGAAGGGGGGCAGAAGACAGAGGGATCTCGCCTGTCCTGGCTGCCCGTTGGCAGCTGCATTGTCCCGGGGTGAGGACACAGAGGTTTGGGGGGCGAGAGAGGAAAAAGGTGCCACCAGCCAATTCTAGAACAAAACCATTTTTTCTTTCCCCATAAGGGGGGGCTCGCTCAGTTCTCCCATAAGGGGTGGTCAGGAAGGACAAGACCCCAGACTGCCTTCTCAGGGCTCCCCCAAGTTGGGCAAGGGGTCACAGCTTGGAGGGCAAGGAGTGGGGCTGGGCACAAGACTTTCCACTGTCTGTGCCTTGGTTTCCTCATTTGAAAAATGGAGTTTCTAATAGGAAGACCCACCCAGCCTCCTCCTTTTACAGATGGGGAAACTGAGGCACAGAGAAGGGAGGGGCTTGCTCAGACCCGCTCAGTGGCTCACTTCTGCCTTACCACCATCTCGGGGGCTCCTAGCTTGGGGTGGCGCCCGAGTCTCTTCATGGAATCACCATTAGCCCATTTTCCAGATGGGGAAACTGAGGCCTGGAGCCAACAAGGCAAAGCCCCTGATGGCCACAGGGGGCTCTACCCTTCTGTTCCCACTCCTCTCCTGCACTGGCTGCGACCCCCAACACAGACCTGTTGGACTCCGCTCTCCCTCCCTCCCTCCCTCCTGAAGCGAGTTCACACTATACCCCCCCCCCTCCGATCAGCGACAAGGCAGCCTCTCTGGGGACCCGCCAGGGAGCACATCGGGTAATTGTCCTGTTTTCTGTCAGCCGCCAGGCAATTCCCGGCTCGGGGATGAGCTGTTGACAGATCTCATCAAATCCGAGTCCTCTCCCTGTCGGATAAATACTTGGTGTCTGAGGTATAAATATTTGAAAGGGACCTTCTAATTACAGACGGTGTCAGGAATAGCAATTAGAGGCCCGGAAGGCAGAATCAAACGGCGTTTGACTTCCCGGCGCTTTTGAGCTGGCTTCTCTTGGGGCTGCCCCCCCCAACCCCAACCCCAAGGAAGGGAGCAGGGAGGGGGTGGTGGAACGGGGCAGGAGGAGGGGGACGAGAAAAGAGAGCCAGGCTGGGGGTCTGGCCACTTCGCCGGGTGACCTTGAGTTGGCCACATGACCTCCTGAATTTTGGCCTTCTGATCAGGAAGGGTGGGACCCCCAATTCCCTTCGCAGGGCTCCCCCAGATGGGGCAGGGGTGATAGCTTGAGGGGAGGGGGGACCAGACAGGCGTCAGAGCTGACACCACTGTGACTGCCCCCCCCAGGCCATCAGGCTGGGGGCAAAGTCGGCCAGAGGAGAGGACAGGGAAGGCTGATGCCCGGATGGGGGCTCCGTGTGGCAAAGGCAGGGAGGTGGGGTGGTCTGGGGTCCCGGAGAGTGGGGACCCCCTCTCAGTGCTCATGGCCTGAGAGGCAATTTATGAGGCGGGTCCTCCAGGGTGGGTGGGGCTCAGAGTACTGGGCTTTTCCACAGGTTCCTTTGGGTTCCAGAATCCCAGCCTGCCTGACCTTGGTAATGACCTGGAGGCTTCTCACCTGGGAAGTGAGAGGACAACAGCTGAACCCTTAAGGCCAGGCCCTGTTTGGGGGCTTCTGTGTTTTGTTTTGCTTTGTTGGGCTGTAACTCACATACCCTACAATTTCCTCTTTTATACTGTACAATCCGGTGGTTTTTAGCATGTTCACAAGGTTGTGCAACCATCGCCCCTGATTCCAGAACATTTGCATCACCCCAAGAAGAAACCCCAGCCCCGGTCGGCAGTCACTGTCCAGCTCCCCACACCCCAGCCCCCCGAACCCACTAGCCCGTCTCTGTGGATCTGCCTGCTCTGGACATTTCCTATAAATGGGGTCTCACACTGTGTGTCCTTCTGTGTCTGGCGTCTCTCACTGAGCACGACGTCCTCAAGGTCCCTCCATGTGGTAGCCTGAGTCAGAGCCTCGCTCCTTTTTATGGCTAATAATATGTCATTGTGTGGCACACAGTAGGTGCTCAACCTATGCTTAGGAAGGACCTCAGGGAGGAGTCAGATGGGTGGCCCCTGCATGGGGGCTGTACCTGCTCTCTTTGTCCCCTAGTCCCTGTCTCATAGAGCAGCACCCCTAGATCCCCAGTCAGGAGGGAGCAGGTGGGGCCAGACGTGGGCCCGTGGGGACCCCAAACTCCTCACCTGATGGGGGAGATGTGGCCCTGCCTTGGGAGCCCCCAGTCCGATAGGGGAGACCACTTCTGCCCTCGGGAACCCCAGACACACCTCTACTTTCTTAACTCAGTCTGATGGCGGAGACATGACCTTGCGCTTGGAAGCCCCCAGTCTGAGGAGGACTCGTGGCTCTGCCTCCAAGGACTTCCAGTGTGACATGGAAGAGACATGGCCCCACCTTTAGGGGGTCCCCGATCTGATGGGGAAGGCGAGGGGCTCCTTCAAGGTCCCCCAGTCCCATGGAGAGACACGGCGCCTGCATTGAAGCGTCAAGAGCCTGGGACACGGGCGGCCCCTCTCCTGCTTTGTGAAGCCCGGGCTCCCTCCGTCGGCGCCACCGCCCCCCTCCCCAGCCCTCTGATGTGCTCGGCAGCCAGGCGGCCCCGCGGGAGCTGATGGAGGAGATTTCGGATGAGGCCTGACAGCTCTGAAGACAGCGCAGCGCGACAGAGCGCAGAGCGACAGAGCGGAGCTGGTGGGGAAAGGTGCCGGGGCCGCGATGGGGGAAGGGCAGCGGGCGCCAGGGTGGCAGGGCTGGGGGGGCCCAGAGCGTCAGTCAGCACGGAGGACAGGCCTGTGTGTTGCTGTGCCTGTCCCTTCATGGGAACCCCCACAAAGAACGGGGGGGGCGGGGTGTCAAGAGCAAAACTGCTCCCAGGACACACGGGGAGAGAACAGCCTAAAAGCTTCCCAGTGAAAGCGAGAATTTAAAATAAAAATGCCGGCCAGGCACGGCGGCTCATGCCTGTAATCCCAGCACTTTGGAAGGCCCAGGCGGGAGGACCAGGGCAGTTTTAAGGCCAGGAGTTCGAGACTAGCCTGGGCAAGATAGCCAGACCTCATTTCTACAAAAAATAGAAAAATTAGCCAGGCGTGGTGGCTCGAGTGTGGGTGGGAACCGTGACTTCTACCCAGAGGAATATGGCAGCGGGGATGGGTGTCGCATCTGCAGACCCTCCTCTCTTGCTGGATTTAGGAAACAAACTGCTGTGGGTTCAACATGCCCCCCAAAATTCATGTGTTGAAACTGAATTGCCATTATAACAGTATTAAAATGTGGGGCCTTTTTTTTCTTTTTCTTTGAGACAGGGTCTCAGACTATCACCCAGGCTGGAGTGCAGTGGCGTCATCACAGCTCACTGCAGCCTCCAACTCCCGGGCTCAAGCGATCCTCCTGCCTCCCAAGTAGCTGAGACTATAGGCGTGCCCCACCATGCCTGGCCCAATATATTCCTTCAATAGAGGACTGGATTTGCTGACCACCATAGTTGCAGCGGGTTGAATGGCGGCCTCAAAAAAGATGTTTCTGTGTCCTAACAACCGGAACCTGTGAATGCGACCTTATTTGGAAAAAGGATCTTTGCAGATGGAATGAGGTTAAGCGCCTGGAGATGAGGTCATCCTAGATTTAGGTGGGCCCTATATCCAATTCTAACTGTCCTTAGAAGACAGAAAGGACAGACACAGAGGACAAGTGAGAAGGGGTGTGATGAGTCCACAAACCCAGCAACGCCAAGGGTTGCCGGGAAACCCCCAGGAGTCAGGAGAGAGGCCTGGAACATTCTCCCACTCAGCCTCAGATGCACCCGGACCTGCTGAGGCCTTGACCTTGGACTTCCAGCCCCCAGAACCGCACAATGAATTGCTGGGGTTTCCGCTGTGCTCCACGGCACTGCGACCTGGACAGCTCCCGAAACAGAAGGAACCGACCTTGCGTGCTCGTGAGATGGCGCCAGGAAGGACGAGACAGCACGCATGCGTGCTCCTGCCAACAACGCGCGGTGTCAGTGTGGTCACGGGTGGGCGAACGCCAGACAGACGCAAACTGAGGGATGGTCTACGAGGTAACCTGCTGGGCTCTTCAGACACGTGTCACTGAGACAACGGAAGGTTGAGGGACTAGCTTGGGCTCCAAGATGAGAGGCGCCAAAGGTGAACATGATGCATGCACCAGGATTTTCTTTCTTTCTTTCTTTTTTTTTTTATTGAGATAGAGTGTCACTTTGTTCCCCGGGCTAGAGTGCCGTGGCGTCAGCCTAGCTCACAGCAACCTCCAACTCCTGGGCTCAAGCGATCCTCCTGCCTCAGCCTCCCGAGTAGCTGGGACTACAGGCATGCGCCACCATGCCCAGCTAATTTTTTCTATATATGTTTAGTTGGCCAATTAATTTCTATTTTTAGTAGAGACGGGGTCTCGCTCAGGCTGGTCTCGAACTCCTGACCTTGAGCAATCTGCCCGCCTTGGCATCCCAGAGTGCTAGGATTACAGGCGTGAGGCACTGCACGCCTGGCCAGGCCGGGATTTTCTTTGCCTTAAAGAACACAGCTGGGCACGCGGTGAAATCGGGTGTGGGTGGCGTGTGAGTTCCCTACGGCTGTCGCTACAAACTACCCCTCACTGGGTGCCTCAGGACAACAGACATGAATCTCTGCCTGTGTCCTCACACGGCTGTCCTCACGGCCTCCTCCCTCCACGTGTGCCTGTGTCCAGTGTCCCTGTTCATAAGGACACTAGTCGTGCTGGGTCAGGGCCCACCCTAACACCCCCTCGACGTGATCACCTCTTTGAGGACCCAGTCTCCAAATAAAGTCACACTCCAAGGTCGAGGGGTTAGAGTTTCAACATCTTTTTTTGGGGAACACAGTTCAACTCGTTCCAGCTGGAGATTAGACAACAGTACCATATCCACATTAAATTTCTTGATTTTAACAATTGCCCATGGTTATATTAATTAGACAGTGGCCTGGTTTACACGATACACCCTGCAGTGTTTAGGGGTAAGGAAGCACCAGTGTTGCCAATGGTTGCACGTGTGCAGACAGACACTGCACACACGGTACACACACGGAATGTCTACACAGAGAGAGAAACATAAAGGAAATGTGAGCGAAAGGTCTGTAGGAGAATTCTTTGAACTGTTCTTGGAACTTGGTAAATCTGAAATGATGTTGAAATTAAAATAGAAACAGGTGTCAGAAGTGGGAGCTCAACCGCATTTCTGCCAAGTGTCCAGGAGCACGTGATAAACACGAGCTCTTCCCTTCCCTCCTCCCGTTCCCTGAGAGGCCTTGGCCCAGAAGGGAGAACTTTCCAGCCGGAGATTTCCACCAAAGCCGGTGACCCGAGCTGAGTATTAACAGCCCAGGCTCCACCCCTCCGATGGCAAATCGTAGCGTCTCAAACACAATGCATTTCCTTAGAGCCTGCGCTCCCCAGCGTTTTCTCCAGAAGCAGCTCCTCTCGTTTATAAGGAAGCACCTGTGAGGTCTGTCCCGACACTGACACTGTGTGGGGACCAAGCCCCATGTCCCCAGCGGGGAGGGCCGACCTCTGGCACGAACGAGGTGACAGCTCGCTGTGCTGCACAGGCCCAGCCCCTTGCTTGCTGCGCTGGTGACAGGGATAAGTGTTTGTGTGATGACACCTGAATCGTGCTAGCAGGGCCTGCTCTGCCGATGCTGGCAGAGGGAAGGCGCCCAGCCCAGTGGGGCGGGTTCCTTTTAGTGGTTCTGGACAGTTCCACGGAGGGAAGGGATGGGACGGCTGGGGGTGGGTGCACCCATGTGCCTGAAATGTGGCCAACGTGGCCAGCACCACTCCAGAGGGGACCTCGAAGTCACACTGGAAGGACAGAGATGCTCCGGGGATGTCCCAGCCCACAGCCCAGGCCAGGTAGGGGAAGGTGCAGGGTCCCTGAGGTGCCACAGGTGGCTGAGGGCAGGAGGGGGCTGAGTCCTGGGCTGGAGCCCTTGAAGCCCGACCAAGCTGGTGTTTATCCCTGTGGCTCTGGTCGGTCCGAGGCCACCGGCCCCAACCACCAGCAACTCCGGCTTCCGGCTCCACTGCAGCCGGGCCTGTGACCCCTGACCTGCGGCGGGCACTGGTGGGCTCAGTTGCTGCCGTTGCTGTCGTCACTGTCCAAGTACGCACCCAGCTGGCTCAGGGAGGAGGCGGTGGGCAGCGGGGGCGCAGGGTCAGCCACCTTCCTGCCATGCGGGGCGCCTGGGGGGAGAGGCCAGAGTCAGTTCCGGGCGGTGGAGCCTGGGCCTGGCTGCTCCTGCTAACGAGCGAGGCCCAGAGGTGACAGCATAGGAACGGCCTGGCCCCTCTGGATGGCGTCTGGCAGGACTCACTGCAGATTTGAAGCCACGCACCCTGTCCCTTGGCAACTCCACTTCTTTTTTTTTTTTTTTTGAGACAGAGTCTCACTTTGTTGCCCAGGCTAATGTGAGTGCCGTGGCGTCAGCCTCGCTCACAGCAACCTCAAACTCCTGGGCTCAAGCGATCCTCCTGCCTCAGCCTCCCGAGTAGCTGGGACTACAGGTGTGTGACACCATGCCCAGCTAATTTTTTCTATATATATTAGTTGGCCAATTAATTTCTTTATATTTTTAGTAGAGACGGGGTCTCGCTCTTGCTCAGGCTGGTTTTGAACTCCTGACCTTGAGCTATCTGCCTGCCTCAGCCTCCCAGGCAACTTCACTTCTGACAACCGATCTGTGGGAACTCCCCGGAGGGCAAAGACTCGGAAAACGTGAACGACTCCAGGTCCAAAGTTGAGCCGTGCGTACATCTACGGTGATTAATAAGGGCAGATTTCAAGCCAACCACACACCCCTGCTGTGTGGCTTCGGGCAAGTGGCCGTACCTCTCTGGGCCTTGATGTCCTCATCTGACATGTCGGGCAATAACAGTGCCGGCAGCCACCACGAGTGTGCATCTGAGGCTCCCCGTGCGCCAGGGCCTAGTGTGAACATCCGGCAAGGAGGAGCCACGGAATGAACCAGAAACCCAGCTCCGACCCCACCTGTGAAGTGGGTCCCATCATTGCCCACATCTTACGGGACAGGAAACTGAGGTGGGTTGGGGTGGGAGGCCCCTCGACCAAGGCCAGGGAACAAGCAGGTGGAGCCGTGGAGGACCTGGTGACAATGACCCCCTAAGGGACTTGACACTTGGGTTCCACACTCTGCGTGACTTGGGTTTTAAAAACCAGCACTTGGGCTGGGCGTGGTGGCTCACACCTGTAATCCTAGCACTCTGGGAGGCCGAGGCAAGAGGATCACTCGAGGTCAGGAGTTCACAACCAGCCTGAGCAAGAGCGAGACCCCGTCTCTACTATAAATAGAAAGAAATTAATTGGCCAACTAATATATATAGAGAAAAAGTTAGCTGGGCATGGTGGTGCATGCCTGTAGTCCCAGCTACTCGGGAGGCTGAGGCAGGAGGATCGCCTGAGCCCAGGAGTTTGAGGTTGCTGTGAGCTAGGCTAATGCCATGGCACTTACTCTAGCCTGGGCAACAAAGTGAGACTCTGTCTCTAAAAAAATAAAATAAAATGAAATAAAATAAAAGCCAGCACTTGCACCTTTTGTAATTAAAAGGACAAAAGAACCCACGTGCCTTCTGCCCTGATGCCACTAACTGGCCCTGGGGGGTCAGGTCACCTCCGCTCACACCACGAGGGCTCCAGGATGGCGTCGGGGGCGCTGTGCTCGTCTCTGGGGACCTGGAAACCTACCTGGGGCCGGTGCTGCCTGGCCCTGCCCAGCACTGCCATCTGGGTCTGCCCTCGGCTTCTTCACCACGACCAGGCCGGACAGCGGGGCCCTGCCGAGGCTCCCCACGCTCTGCTCCCAGCTCTCCACCCGCCTCTTGGCCTTCGGGGCCTGTGGGTGACAGGGGCACGTGTGGGGTGTCTGGCCCAGCCCCAGCCCCGTCTAGCCACCCCTGTCCCCGCTGAATCAGCTACCAGGGGGACCTTTACCACCCCCGACCCCTCATTTGCTTGGTGAACTCCTATTCATTCCTCAATACCCAACTCAACACCCTCCCTCTCTGTGAACCTGTTCTCACAGTTCAAGCTGATGGCCACACCCGTCTCGGCCTCTGCTGCCTGTGAACTGTGTCCCCAACTGTGCTGCGCTCACCACTGGCTCTGCAGTCCCGCAAACAATGCCCGCACACAGTAGGCGCTCAATCAATGTGTTTGAGTAAAAGAACG
>VSMD01104762.1:0-50180 GCA_008750895.1 Mirza zaza
AGCGCGGTCTGCCGGATCCGTGCAGGGTTTCCAGGCGGGCTTCGCTCACTGCCAGCCAGGGGAGCCGTCCCTCCCTGCGGGGAGCCGTGCAGAGGCCTTCTCTAGGAAGACAGCCAGCCAGACAATGGACACTCTGTTCCTGCCTTCGCTGCACCCCGGCAGTTAACCCAGAAACCGCCCCTGTGCCCTTTAGGGCAGGCGAGTTTTAAAGCTGTCCTTTCAACTTTGGCCCAGTACCTTCTAGGCTAAGACGATGCACTTTCCTCTCCCAAAGCACTGTTTTTCCATCTTCTTGGACCATGAGGTCTTTGAGAAGGGTATCTTTTCTTCCTCTGCAGCTGATGTTCCCCAGGAGAATTTCTAGATCTTTAGAAAGAATTTCCCCAGGAAACCTGTGTCCACTCAGCACTATGGGCTGGGAACGTGCAAAGTGTCTTTCTCCACCCTCACGGCAGCCAGAGATCAAACGGCCGTCCTCAAAGGCCAGAAACTGGAGACATTTTAAAAATTTTCTTTTAAGTTTATTTTATCATATTCCGTATCATTTCAGACATTAAGACAGCTTAAAAATGCATATGGTGCATTTCAATAAGAGGAATAGAAGCAAAGGGAAAATAAAGGAAGGAGAACTTGCTAAACCAGGTAGAGTTTTATACATGAATCAATCCCTGGAGACACTCGCTAAAGACAGCACACAGATTTGGCTCTGAACTTTTTAGCAAGCAAGGAAAGACGTGATCAGCCTTAAAGGTTAACCAAATAGCCTCAATTCCTTTACCCTTTCCTTTATTAAAAAATAAAAAAATCTGTCGTTTATTGAGCTTCTGCTATATGTCAGGTGCTGTCCTAGATAAGGAGGATAGAGCCTTGGACAAAATAAAGTCCCCGTCTCCATGGAGCTGACTTTACAGTTGGGGGAAGTAAACGACATACCAGCAAACGACGACATCTATGATGCTCATATGTCAGGTGATCAGTGCTAAACGAAAAATGAAACAGCCATCTCTGGAGGTAGCAAGTGACTAGGGGAGAGGTGTGGCCGTTTTAGACAAAGCCATTAGGGAAGTCCTAGGAGTGACGTTTGATCTGCAACCTGCAGAGTGAGGAAGGGCCACCCGGTGTGTGGGAGGGGAGGGTGTCATGCATGGAGGACAGCGTGTGCAAAGGCCACAAAGCATGAGGGATCGGTGTCTGAGGAGCTTCTTAAAGATCAGCACAGCTTGGGCACAGGGAAGAGGACAGGTGGGGAGGTGTGAAGAGTTCATGGCGCCATGGCAGCCCTGGGAGGAGATGAGGTCAGAGGAGCATGGGACCTTACAGGCCATGGCTGTACATGATTTCAAGAGATCACCCGGCTGCTGCGTGGGATGTAGAGTGTAGTGGGGGTGTGTTAGTTAGGCTGCCATAATAAAAGACCTCAGCCTGGGCGGCTTAAACAGCAGGAAGTTGTTTTCTCACTGTTCTGGAGGCCAGAAGTCCAAGCGAGATCAAGGTGTCGGCAGGGGATCAAAGCTTCAACACACGAATTTGAGGGAACGCAGTTTGCCCCTAGTAGGGCAGGGGTAGAAGCAGAGGGAACAGTCAGGAGGCGAAAGTCATAATCCAGGCCAGAGGTGATGGCGGCTTGGAGGGACCAGAGTGATGATGTGAAAGTGTAAGCAATGGTCGGATTCTGCAAATATAGGTAAGATCGGATTCACTGATGGAGTAGATATTGGATGTGAAGAAAGAGAGGGGTCAAGGATGGCTCCACATATTTTTTGGCCTGGCCGACTGGAAGCATGGAGTTGACACCTATTGGGATGGGAAGAACTATGGGAGGAACCCACTTGGGGGTATGCTGAGACCAAGGAGTTTAGTTTGGGGCATATGAAGTTTGAGATACCCATTAGGCATCTAAGTGGAAAGTAGCTGGTAGAATATACCAGTCTGGAGTAAATTAATTTACCCTTCTAAAGTGTGTACAATTTGGCAGGTTTCAGTATATTCACAGTACAGTGCAATAATCACCACTTTCTAATTTCAGAACATGTTCATCACCCCAAAAAGGAATCCCATACCCGTTAGTCCCTACCCAGTCCTCTCTGTCCTCAAGCCTCCGGTAACCATTAATCTACTTTACTCTCTTCCTGTAAATTTGTCTACAATAGGCATTTCATAAAAAATGGAATTATACAATATGTTGCTTTTTGTTTCTGGCTTCTTTCACTGAGCATAATATTTTTGAGGTAATACCCATGAGTATCAGTACTTCATTCCTTTTTATGGCTGAATAATATTCCATCATATGGTTATGCCATATTTTGTTTATTCATTCAGCAGTCGATGGACATTTGGGTTGTTTCCACTTTGGGCTATTATAGATAATGCTGTGAACATTGATGTACAAGTTTTCATGTGAATGTATGTTTTCAATTCTCCTGGGCATACTTAGAGGTGGAATGCTGAGTCACAGGAACACTTTCAGGAACTGCCAAACTATTTTCTAAGACAGCTGTACTATTTTACATTCTCACCGGTGATGTCTGAGGGTTCCAATTTCTCCAGGTATTCAGCAACCCTTGTTGTCTATCTTTTTTATTATAGCCATCCTAGTGGACATGAAGTGGTATCTCACAGTGTTTTTTATTTGCATTTCCCTGATGACAAATGATGTTGAACATTTTTCATGTGCTTATTGGCCACTTGTATATCTGCTTGGGGCAAATATTCAAAGTCTTTACCTAATTTTTAATTGGGTTATTTGTCTTTTTGTTATTGAGTTGTAAGAGTTCCTTATATACTCTGTATATAAGTCCCTATCTGATATATGAGTTACAAATATTTTGTCCTATCGAGTGGATTGTCTTTTCCCTCTGTTAATGATGTCCTTTGAAGCACAAGAGTTTTTAATTTTGATGACCTGACATATAAATTTGAGAGTCATCAGCAGATAGATGTTATTTTAATCCAGTGTGGGAGCTACACCAACTACTCAGTTTTTCAATCCCAATCTTACACTCAAGGACTGGGGAAATGGTCACTGGGTAGTTTTACAGATCCAGTGGATTGTCCATGGATAAGACTTTAGCCACGATTCATAGCCTGATCCTTACAAGCCCCCACTTTAACAGGGGCACTGTAATCATGCTTTGGGTCTCTGGGCATCAGTGTCACCTCAGATCTATCCAGTAGTGCTTTAAACACCTGGGTATTCCCCTTCTCTTAGTATACAGTAACCTGAGTAGGTATTCTAATATATAGTTGCCATAGCGTTTCCAGGTCCTTTCTCTTAGGGACCAGTCTACCTCTTTGGTCAACAGTTTCTGGATCTGAAAAGTGACTCTGGTCTAGGACCTGAGCAAGGGACCCTGACCAGGACCTGAGCAAGGGACCTTGACTTCCTATTGGGATAATTGCCCTTAGTCTCCCGCTCCTTCACTTAGGCCATTTTGGGAGAGGGCAGTCATAGATGTTAAGCATCACCTTGTGGGCTGCCCATCTATTTTGCTCCTAGGAGTACCATGCTTTTTCAACCATCTCCACAACTCCCTGAAGGTCAAGTTCTCTTAGCTCCCCCTTCAAACTTGCCAGTCATTATGGTAAAAGCCACTAATGCTGGCTTATGATGGTTGATGTAACTGTTCTCTGTTATGTGAGAATGGGGAGTCGCCCCCATGGATATTAACAAGCCCAGCCCTGTGACTGCCTCTCTGGCTGCAGAGGAGAGCCAGCACTGAACTTCTCAGTGGTGCTGGGACCCTCCTTGGTTAATTGTGTGTCCTCTAGACCTTCTCATGGAACATGATCCTCTGACCTCAGATGATGTATCCATTTCAACACTCTCAATTCCTTCAACTGATTTATTTCTTCCTCTGCTATTTTCCAGGGCCAATCAGCTATTTCCACTTTGTTCAGCATGGACCAGCACTGTCTCCGGGCTTCTAAGAGAGATTTTTTGTTGTTGCTGTTGTCAGTTGCTAAGGAATAAATTCCCTAGAACCTAGTGGCTTAAAACAACAAACATACATTATCAGTTTCCCCGGGTCAGGTTGGGGGTGGTTTAGCGGGATGGCTCTAGCTCATGAGGTTGCAGTCAAGGTGTCAGCCAAGGCTTGACTGGGGCTGGAGGGTCCACTTCCAGGGAGGCTCACTAGTGTGGCCCGTGGTTGGTGCTGGCTGTCAGCTGGGATGCCGTGGTTCTCCTCCACGTGGTCTCTCAGCCTCCAGGACCTCTCTTTTCTACATGGCTTCTGATGCAAGACAGCCTGGACTCCATTACCTGGAGACTGGGCTGAGAAAGAGAAAGAGCACGCCTAAGACTTAAACCAATCTAATCAGGGAAGTGAGATCCCATTACTTCTGCAGTTTTCTAGTTATTAAAAGCGAGTCCATGAGTCCAGCCCACACTCAGTGGGAAGAGATTAAACAAAGGCATGGATATTAGGAAGCAGGCTACATTGGGGACCATCTTGGAGGCTGCCTACCATAGCTATCCTGGCAGCAAGCTTGCCCCAACCTCCTGGGGTTCTTGACAGGCTGTTAAATCCCCATGTCCCAAGAAAGTACTCCCAAAACAATGCATTCTTGCTTATTCAGTCCTATGTTCTCATCCCTTGATCAAGAACTCTCTTATCTAACCCCTGAGGTCCTTCCTTGATTCTTCTCGATACATGCCAGCTAAATCTAACAAATCTATTGTACAGTTTTCTCCCTTCTCAGGCCCAGCTCATCCTGGAACTTAATTCTAGCCATTGGAAAGTGAAGGCAGCTCCTAGAGGCCAGGGGACCTGCTGCTTTGCGGCTGAGGGCCCCTCCAGCCGCATCCAGCATGGGGAAGTGCTAACTCTTACTAGGGAGAAGCGGTTTACCTCTGCAAACTCTGAGGTGCAGAGCCACCTCATGGGGGTTGGGGGGGCTTGTCCTCTTAGATATTAACAAACTCAGAACATCCGTCCAGATATCCCCATTCCACCTTGCAGGGCCCAGGTTTTCCAACCAGGATCTTGACCTTAGCATATAGTATAACAGCCTGGTCTAGGTTGAGCATTCGAGTGTGTTTGCAAGTCCACGGCTCTAACAATTGAGTCCTGCAGCTGCTTCTCAGCTCTGCTAACTGTTCCGCAGGAAATAAGGGCCTCTTGGCAAACTACCAAATAAGCCCTCTGGTTCTCACACTTACCCTTTAGCTGTTTGTTTAACTGTTTGTTAAAGAACCTCAGTTGCCCTTCCCTCTGGAAGGCTTCGAGGCAATTTAACAAAAGCCAGATAACTCCTCTGTCCTTGTAGACTCTGCCTCCCCTCCTCCCTATTATCTTTCAAAGGCATGGTTTTCCCACCTGGGGGCCGTTCCCTTCTGCCAGGATGCTTCCCAAGGCCACAGCCTTGCAACTTCAGTAATTAGGCTGCCACATCATGCCAGGGACTCTCTGTGTCCCACAGTCTACTCGGGATGGTGTCCTCTTTGCCTCCCTGGCAGTGAGTGAGGCAGTCCCCGAGCCCCATCTTTCTGCCTGTTTTTTCCAACCATTCCTGTGCTAGTTTGGGTTCTCTGAGAAGCAGAAGCCAAGACGTGATGAAGCGCAGGAGGCTCACTTGGTGGAAAGGAAGGGAGCAGGATTAGGGAGAGTCTTCAGACTGCTCTGCAGAACTGACACCTGTTTAAGGAACGGAGGAGAAGGGGATTGGTTCGGAAGAGTCTCAGACTGGGGTACAGTCCTAAGGAAGTTTCAGCCGGGCCAAACAGAAAGTCCTGAAGCCCTGGTTTGAGGAGTTTTGCACTAGGACCCCAGCGTGCTTGGGTGTTGGCTGGGAGCAACTCTAGAAAGCAAGGCCTGTGCACAAACACAAACAACGGGGAGCAGTCCAGAGGGGCTGTCAGGCAACCACACTCTCCACCCCTCCCCAGGTCGGTGGAGGAGGAGACCTGAGCAGCCTTTTCATGGTGTCACCCACCCCCCAGCCGCCACCTAGTCTGCAAGTTCCCTGATGACTAAGAACTCAACTTCCCTGCTGACCCGAATCACCACCTCTCTGAGGATGAGGTGAGGCCCCTCAGTCCTGGAAGCTCGGCCAAATGCCCCTCCTGGGCCAGCCCTGGGTGTGGGCCTGGTCTCGGGAACGAAAGCTGGTCGGGCAAGGGATTACGGTGAGGCAGCAGAGAGAGGCGGGGCACCCGTGGCATCTTTAGAGAGTCCCGTCTAGGATTTACAGGTCAGGCTTGAAAAACCTGGGACCTTGACTCTCCCCGCAGCCAGCTGGGCTCCTCCGGATTAAGTCCCCAGCCGGAGACTGCACCGTGATTTGAGGGGATCGAGCGGTGTTCCTGCCCTGCCTCTGCCGCCTGAACCTCCACCCCAGGATCCTGCCTGTAGCTAGACTCAGTCTTCTCCAGGATTTTCTTTTTAAACGATGTTTCTCACCCCAGCCCCAACTCCTGCCCTCCCTTCCCCAGAAGGAAATGATTGAATTGCAAATATCCCCAAATGACCTCATTTTCCTGGTCCTTTCCTCAGTCCCAGGAACAACCCTGGATAGTAGGAATGCACTGGGGTGGGGTGGGGGGAGGGGTGCAGGAGAGGGGCAGAGAGATGGGAAGACCCTGAAGGCAAATCCTCTTTTGCAACATAGATTGCTGTTCCCTGACAGGGGAGAGCAATCGATTACAATTTTTTTTCCCTCTGTGCTATTTGGCCACTTTACCTGCCTGTAACTATTCTAGGAAGAGCTCTTTGTGTCTTCTAGGCAAGAAAACAACGTTTAACGGCCTGCAATGGGCAGGCCAAGAAAGGGATAAAACCAGGCAGCGTCTCTGTCCCCTTGGTGCCTCCAGCAGGTGCTGGGAGAGGGGAGAACATCAGAGTCGGCTTCCTCTCCCTAAGCGCTTTCGTGGTGTAACCTCTTCAGGGTGAAAACTATCCCAGCCCTAAATCGTGGAGGAAAGCAATATCCCCTCCCCTCACCCTTCCTTCGGCTTTGCAGGACAGAACACCGTGTTCCTCCCAGGCTGGGGGCGAGGAGGCAGCGATTGTTCCCTTCCCCGGCGGGCAGGCAGCCCTCGCTTGTTTCAGAGGCAGGACAAGCTGTTGCAGGGAGAGCTAGTCTCCGGGACTGGCCTCCAAAGTGGAGTCTGCTGGCGCTGGGGGGAGTATGGTGAGCCCCTCACCACGGCTTCTCAGCCTGGACGGACCTGCAATCTCAAGCTCCTGGGCTCAAGTGATCCTCCTGCCTCAGTTTCCTGAGTAGCTAGGACTGCAGGCATGCACCGCCATCCCCGGCTAACTTTTAAATTTTTTGTAGAGATGGGATCTTGCTGTGTTGCCCAGGCTGGTCTCAAACTCCTGGCCTCAAGTGGCCCTCCCGCTTCAGCCTCCCAAAGAGCTAGGATTACATGTGAGCTACTGTACCTGCCTGGTGGTATTATTTTGATATTCATGCTACTAGATTAGCAGCAAAAGCAGTATGGCTCCTTGTCTCCCTTGTAGTAGGCATTTTAATTCTTTTCTTTCTTATTTCCTTTTTTATTTAGGTACGAACATATGCAGTTTCCCACTAAGTTATTTTTAAATTTTACACTCCATCACTTGTATTTAATTTGTGTTTATGAGTAGAAGTATATTCTTATGGTGAGTTCTCTATCTTTTCCCATCTTCCATTCCTATTTGGTATTTCTGAACCTTACTGTTTAGATGGCTTATTCTTCCTTCTAATGATGGTTAATTTTATGGGTCAACTTGCCTGGGCTACGAGATGCCCAGAGAGCTGGTGAAACATTATTCCTGGGTGTGCCTGTGAAGGCGTTTGTGGAAGAGATAAGCATCTGAATCAGTAGACTGAGCAGAGCAGATTGCCCTCCCCACTGTAGGGGGGGATCATTCAATTTCTTGATGGCCCAGATAGAACAAAAAAGCAGAGCAAGGGCTCATTATCTCTCTCTCTCTTCTTGAGCTGGGACATCCATCATCTTCAGTCCTCAGACATCAGAGCTGCTGGTTCTTGGGCCATCAAGATCTAGGACTTACCCCAGCAAGCACCCTCCACCTCCCCACGGCCCTGCCCACACCCCCAGCTCAGACCTTTGGCCTTAGACTGGTCGCTGTACCGCTGACTAGCTCGCCTGTTTCTCAGGCCTCAGGACTCAGACCGAATCGCAGCCCCAGCTTTCCTGGTCCTCCAGTTTAGGGACTGCAAATCACGGGACTTCTTGTCCTTCGTAATCACGTGAGCCAATTCCCAAATAAATATCTTCTTATATATCTACGTGTATCCCTTTGGTTCTGTTTCTCTGCAGAACCCTGACTAACATACCCCTCCTTTCTCTTCTTCTATCTTCTTGGAAGGATTAGACTTGGTCACATTCTGTCTTCTTTTTTGTGCCAATGCCTCTTCATACCCTTTGCTGTTCTACGATTAGGAAGGGCTTCAAAGACTACGTGAAGATTGCTACCATAAAATTCAGTCATATTTAGCCGTAAGCATGCATCTTTTAAGTAGTTACTATGTGTTAGGTGCCAAGCTACAAGTTTGTCTCATTTGATTCTCACGGCAGTCCTATGAAACGGACACCTCTATTGTCCCATGCTACAGAAGAAGCAAAGCTCTGGGAAGCTGAGCAGATTTCCCAAGGCCTCACGGGAGAGCGGGTGGCAGAGCCCGCTTTGAGAGCCAGGCTGCCGGGTTCTGAGTTGCAGTCTTGATGAACCACCTCCGCTACTGTGCCCCCTGTGGTTGGTTTTTTGCAGGCACGGCTAGCCCAGTTCGAGAACAGAGGGATGCGGAACCACGTGTGCACAGACTACAGTCGCATTCTCTGCACCTGCATGAAGTAGACAACGTGCAAATTCAAGTTCTGATGCCCGTAAGGACCTATTTGTTTTCTGAGTCGACCATTCAGGCATTTTCTGTGTTGAGTCTGCGACTCCTGGGGCAAGCCTGGGCCTTGATTGAGTGTTGCGTTGCTGTCAGTCTGGATTTGTGCTTACATGTGTGGATAGTCCCCGGGCACCGCGTGGCACTTGAGCGTGGCCCACTGATGGCTCCTGCCCACCGCGCCTCCGTTCCAAGAACCCAGAGCCGCCGCAGCCGCCGAGCCAGCCCTGGCCTAATGACTTCCGTTATTTTCATGCCTGGCCAGCGTTCATGATGTTCAGCCATCACACACACACTCCAGATAGAATCAGGATGTACTGGAAAATGTGACTGCTGTCGAGAAAGTTGAAAATCCAAAGACTGCCATCTGGATTTCATGTCTTCTTCCCCAGCAAGACTGGCTCCCAGGGCGGCAGGGTTTGGGGACAGCTCCACAGCGTCCAGCAGCCAGTTTGCTTCCTCTTTCCCCTCCCTGCGCCCGGATGCCGAGTCCAGCTCTGTCCCATGAGTGGATCGGAAACGGGTCAGTGGGTGAGGAGCCTTGTTCCCTGACCGTGACCGAGAACAGGCCTGCACACTCGTCCCTGTCTGCTCCTACTGCTGCTTTCCCCTTCTTGAGACCTTAAGGAAACCATCCTCTAGTAAAGTCTGACCCTCGTCCTCTGCACAGTCGGCCCTTGCATTGCTTTACGTCTTTTATGGAGGCTAGTGGAGCTCCCTAAGGAAGGCAAGTGAGCACACGGTGAGCACAAGCTCTCCCTCGATGGCAGCCTTTACCTCTGTACTGTTATTGGTAAAATCGAGAATTGGTAAAACTTTCTTCGGCCCTCTCTGTCTCTGACGTTCTTCTTGGTGCCTAGAACAGTGCTGAGTACACAATATTTATTATTAAACGCTTAGTGGCCTGGCTTTACGCTTCAGATTCTCTACCTATTAAAAAAAAATCTATCAGTGTTTCCCCAGCTTCAGTCATTTCCCCATTACTTTGCATTTGGGGATACTGTCTGTGTAATTATATTTTTCTGTATACTTTAAATCAATTGATCACCTTTTTAAAAAATTGATTTTATTTTACAATCTGTATATTACATCACTACCATGAATTGGAAATGGGTACCTTATGCATTAAGTGGAAGGGAACATTAAAACTTAATTTATAGCTATTAAAATTAAAAAAGTACGTCCATATACCATCTAAAAACGTCTCCCATGTCACCTGTGAAATAGGACCTTCTGAGCTTTCCTTGGAGGAGGCTGTAACAGAAGCTGTCAGTGTACTGCAGACCTTGCTGTTGCATTGTGCTCTGGACACTTCTAACTACCAGGATCTACATCTCTGTGCCCGAGGGCCTTTCTAGGAACCACAGAAGTCCCACTTCCCTGCCCTGTAGGCTGCCAGGGAATTAACATAACTGAGAGTAACCTAAACCAGTGACTGATGGGAGTTGGTGTATAAGTACCCCAACTCTCTCACCCCTCTGGTGGGACACTCCTGTCTTGGTTTCCCAGAGCTTCTCTGGAGGGCTAAGCTGGAGTCACTTGCTGTAGCAGCTGGCTACATGACATGTCATTAGTTGGCAGTCTTCCTCTCCTACCCTTAACCTTCCCAACCCATAACTAGTATCCTCATACCTCCCAAATGAACTGTTTGTACTCAAATCTTTGCTTCCAAGCCTGATTCCGGGAAAGTCCAAACTAAGTTAGGGACAGTCTGCAAGTCAGGGGTCAGTGGTCATTTTATTTTGCATGGTGTGTGCTTTGTATAACTGTGCATTCATTGTCTGTGCCAGTTTATCAAATGATAAGTGGGGATGGGAACAACCACACTTTGACAAATATTTTATCCAGATAACATTTTCCCACAAAAGAACAATTTGAAAATATTTTCCAGAAAAAAAAAATCTTTTTTGAACTAAATCTAAATAGTTTCCAGTAGTAATGGCTCTTTCCAATGCACACAAGTAAATACAGGCCATTTTTTACTTGGATGATGTTTTGTTTGGATAATATCTTCCAGGGAAGGAAAGTCAATATGCTCAAAGCCTGGCAGTTTCTAAGCAGAAAGATTGGTTATAAATGCAAATAAGTACTTTGTTAGAGAATATTTGAAGGAGATATTGGCCATCATAATAGTGACCATGGTTACTAATTCCCAAATCCTCATAGTTTTATCATTTGTGCTTTTATTTAATTGGATCTTCTATATAAAAGCTATGCCATTGTCTCCTGCAAAAACTCAGTCCAGGGAACGAAACAACAAAAACAATGTGAGTTAATAGGGCAGGTTTATACTCTACTCTGTTGATCTAGATGCTCTACCTGTTTTATACTTTGTCTCTTCAGAGATTCCAATGTTTAGTGTGGTTCCTTTTAAGGACTCCTACATGTGCATTTGGCATTCAGACTGTTGTTTCAGCTATTGCTGGGCTTCTCACCAATGGAATTCATTGGTCACTGCAAAAATCTAGTTGTTCAGCTTTCTAGGGGCTAAGAATATAGCAGTCAGCAAAGGAGACCAAGTCCCACCCTTCATGGTGTTTAAAGACTAGTGAGAAATTTAAGCCTTTATTCAAGCAAACAAATAATTATAAAGTACAAACGCTAAGAAGGAAGAGGACATTATGCTTTGACAGAGAAATCAAGAAAGTACTTATATATTTGGGTGGGGATTATCAATTGGAGATTGTGTTCAGCTGGGAGTAAAAAAAAACCCTAATGAATAGTAGCTTAAATAATTTAAAATGTGTTTCTTCTCCTTGGGGGATGAGGAATCTGGAGGTGAGCATAGCAGGGTTCTTATGGAAGCTCCTCAATGTCATCAGGACCCTAAGTTCCTTCTAATTTTCTGATCTGCCACTGTTAGAATAGCTCCGCTTGACCTCACGCCTATAAGGAGGCTGCCAGAGCTCCATCTATCCAGACAGAGGCAAGGAAGAAGGGCCAAGTGCAAACAGAGCTAGCTTGCCTGTTGAATTTGTCCTCCCTTTTAGGAAATTTTTCCAAAAGTACAATCTAACAACTTCTGCTTATTGGCCAGAGTTATGTTATGTGACCACCCCTAGCTGCAAAGGAGGCCGGGACATGTCATATTTTCTGGTAACTTCGCCACCAACAAGATCAGAATGATGTTAGTAAGAAAGAGAGGAGAATGGGTACTGGATGGGCAGCTAGCAACTCTGTCACAGTAGAAGGATCAAGAGATGTGCCTTGGAGGAAGTAACATCTAAGCTAAGGCCTAAAAGTAAAGAAGAGTCACTCGTGATAAGCACAGTGGGAGAGGCCTTCCCGAAGAAGGGACAGCGGTGTCTGAAGGAGGGAAAGGAGGGGGGAGAGGAAGAACGTAGCTTCCCATTTGTGGCATCCCATAATGAGCAGCATGGGACTATCTGCCTCCTTCCTGGCTTCCCATCAAGAGGCATAAGGACTGTAATAGTCGTATAATAAAAGAATACTGAGCAGGAATATTAAATGTCTGCTCTCAGAATATTATCTATCCCCATTTCTCTGTGACTCATCCCTTCCCACATATCTTCAATTTTGAGCACTTGGTACTTTTTCCACTGGAAGTATGAAATGGTGGTCCCTCTTCCTGCCAAATACCTCGTCAGCTTTGTTCTGGACATTGGAAAAAAGAAATCCTGTTTCCTGTCTTTCGTTTCCTGGCCGTAGCCTCTGGTTCTGCCCCCTCCTTGGTCTCACAGTGTCTATTTCCACCTCAGGCCCGAAGTCTCCAGCAAACCCATAGATCACTTTTCCCTTCCACAGTTACTAGTCAGCCACACAGAATTATCAAAGAGGAAAATAACTTTTCTCCTCCCCATGGGTTTTTTTCCTCCTTGGATCACTCTGTTTTGTTTTGTTTTGTTTTGTTTTTTTCCTTAGGTTAGTTTCCCAGGCTCTTCTCTGCAAAGGCAGGAAGAAATTAGCAGGTGTTGGGGGCCTGGTGCTCCTGGGGGACGTGCTGGAGCAGTGTTGGTGTCAGAGTAGAAATGACGTCATCAGGGTCACTGGCAACAGAAGGAAGACGAGGGAAACTCCGGGGTTTCTGTCTTGCGAGTGGGGACCGAGACATAACACTACGGCCAGGAGGGGAGTGACGTGCATGCACCTCCTCACAGAGAACAGCTTTTGAGTTTGCACAATTTTTCCAACTTTGAGGCTGGTTGATCTTAGGCAAGTTAATTGATCACTTTAGTCTTTGGGTTTTTTTTTTTTTTTCTTCTGTAAAAGAAAGAGATAAAAGTTCCTATCTGTGATGGAATTTTGAGCGTCAGCTTGACTGGGCTCAGCGATGCCCAGATAGCTGGTAAAACATTATTTCTGGGTGTGTCTGTGAGGGTGTTTCTGGAAGGGCTTAGCACTTGAATCAGGAGACTGAGTAAAGAAGACCCCCCCTCACCCATGTGAGCAGGCATCAGCCGATCTAGATAGAACAAAAGGGTAGAGGACGGGTGAGTTCGCCTCTTGCTGGAGCTGGGACAGCCATCTTCTCCTGTGCTTGGACATTGGCTCTCCTGGTTCTAGGGCTTTTGAACTCCAGGACTTACACGAGCGAGCTCCTTCACCCCCTAGCTTCTCAGACCTTCGGCCTACACTTGGACTTGCACCATCAGCACGTCTGTTTCTCAGGCCTTTGAACTCGGACCGAATTACATCACCTCCTCTCCTGGTTCTCCAGCTCACATATGTCATATCATGGGACTACTTGTCCTTCATAATCACTTGAGCCGATTCTCTAATAAATCTCCTCCTGCGTATCTACATACATCCTATTGGTTCTGTTTCTCTAGAGAACTCTAGTACCCCACGTAATCAAGTTCTTGTGAAGATTAAATAAAACAACGTGTGTGAAGTGCCAGCCATAGTGCCAAATGGTAAGTTCTCAATGAATGGTCACTATGATAATTACTAGTGGGATTTAGATAATGTGCTTTCTATTAAAACAATAAATACTATTTTTCATTCCAGCTCTGAGAAAAAAATATTTGGAAGATCACTGATATCTCCACGGAGAGGCTGGCTTGGGAATAGATGACGTGTGGAAGATAGACATCAACCGTGAGCCCTTCTTGTGCATGAAATAGAGATAATAAACCCCCTGGAGTGTGGGCTACTTGGGAGGGGGATATATCCCAAGGAGTTCTCAGTTTGAGGTCATGCCCAGCTATGCAGCTCACCTGGGAAGTGCCTGAGGGTAAGGAGGGAGACAGCCTGCTCCCGATTCTCTTCTGGGTGTCAATGAGTTAGTGTATTGACAGATGAAGAGAATTCCAGCTGGGGATACAGGTTAGGAATCACATTTCTCACTCTCATGAAGATATACAGGAGACAGCTCTTTGATTCTTTCTGTGCCAGTCTGTTAAAGCTCTTCTGAGGTTGACTGTCATTCAGAGCTTTGTTTCTTTATCCCATTAAACCACTAGCTTCTGGAAGTTAATTGTAGACCAAGATGAGAGGATTTAGGTGTGGCTCCAGGAGTATGTCTGTTATACATGTCAACTGCATTTATATCTGTGCTATCCATTAGAATAGGATAATCTATACTGCAGACACTGATAGCCCTAAAACCTCAGTGGCTTAAAACAACAAAGAGTTGATTTGTTCACACTGCATGTCCAGATCAATGCCAACTGTCCCTGGTAGGGAAAAAGGGGACACAGAAAATCATATTCTGATTCTTATAAACTAATGCCCATATTCCAATAGCTCAAGCAGATCTTGTAGCCACATCTAACTTTAGGAAAGAGTTCTCTTGTCAGTGTTAGAATTTTTCCAATTCAAATGGATCTATCTGTAATCAGGGTAATCTAATGAGTGTCTTGAGCCTTTGAAATTATCTGGCTTGAAGCTGTAGAGGACTGACCAGTGATCTAGAGAAAATGAGAATGGAAATTTTAAAATGCCTGCTAAGAATCTCTTTTAAGGAAGAAGTAATGTTTCATCTGGTCACTATGTTCAAAATCAAATGTGTTCCATACCTTATATTTGAGTCTTAAAATAGTTACAGAAAGTTTGTACAATAAAACAGTCAAGTTAGGTGCAATTAGCCATGCTGATTTTTTTGGGTAAGTGGTTAAAATAAGCTTTGTAAGAATAATAGATTTAAAGTATATTAGTACTCTGGGAGGCTGAGGCGGGAGGATCGCTCAAGGTCAGGAGTTTGAGACTAGCCTGAGCAAGAGCAAGGCCCCGTCTTTACTAAAATTAGAAAGAAATTAGCTGGACAACTAAAAACTTATAGAAAAAATTAGCCAGGCATGGTGGTGCATGCCTGTAGTCCCAGCTACTCAGGAAGCTGAGGCAGGAGGATCACTTGAGCCCAGGAGTTTGAGGTTGCTGTGAGCTAGGCTGACGCCACAGCACTCTAGCCTGGGCAACAGAGTGAGACTCTGTCTCAAAATAAAATAAAATAAAGTATATTGAGCTTTCCCAAGAGAGATCAGGACAGATATGTCATTAGTATGTCTGTATCACTTCATTGCCTTAGTCCAAATTAATCCTGCTTACAACTTCGAGGTTGAGAAAATAATCTACTTTGTTGAAGGATGACTTCAGATCACACATTCCAGTTAAAACACCAAGAACACATTGGACTTTTCAACTGTTTTGAATGAAATGTGTAAGTGAAGCCAGCAGAGATATCATGATAACTAAGCCACCACGGACTGACTGCCTAACACATACCTGGCACTGGGATAAGCACATTGTACACGTTATCATGCTTTACCACATTCCCAACAAGATGCAAGGCTTATTAAGGCTTTGAGAGCTACAGTGTTCTGCCCAAGGTCACTCAGCGGGTACACAGCAAAGCCAAAGCCTTGTCTCAGGTTTACCTAAATCCACAGGTCAAATTCTGAACTAAATAGCAGTGAATGAATGACATTGACTCCATTCAGGGAACCCCAAAGATTTGTTGGGAAATTTCAATTATTTGTGTGTATGCTTATTTGACTATTTTCCATTTGAGGAACTGAGGCGCAAAAAGAGCTCACCTAAGAATATGTCGTAGGCCTTACATCAAGCAGTTCTGAATTGATAAATATCACACTATGTTCCCAGTCCTCACTGGAGAGCATGGTATCTGGATTTGAGCTCTCTGAGAGCTAACTGGGCATGGGAAAAAAGTACGGCTGGTATTGAGCATTTTAGCTTATACTTGCTCGATCAGGTTTTTGGAAACTTCAGCTCTTCATAAACTCAAGCCAAAGCATAACTGTGCCTAGAAGATGGAGCAGCTCTTCAGGAAGGGAAATACCCACCCAGGATCCTAAGTTTGAAATCATCTGGCACTATTTAAAGGCTTGGCCAAACTTCAAAGTTGGTAGAATTCACTAGGAGTAACCTGGAATTTCTATCTCCCAGAAAGGCATTTCGTGACACTTTTTTCTAACCCTAAGATGGTACCTCAGTCTGAGGACCCTACAGGATGTTCTTTGATTGCACAAACATTTCTTTAGAACCTCCGCTGTGCTAGGCATGTGATAGCAATACTGTGGTGGACAGAACATAGTTCCTGCCCTCAAGGAGCTCATAGTCTACTCAGGGACACAGAACATGATAAGGGATGTGGGTCCACTTGTGATTTCATTTGAGATACGATGCCACCTTGAATATTGTTTAAAGCGATGCCTTGGCATAAGCAGGTACTTTCAGTTTCAAGGCAAATGGGCCATGGTGTAAGGAAGACTTGAGTCAGATGGGGACACACAGATAGTAAGCGATTAAGTGATTACATTGCTCATTAGCCCTGTTACTTAACCTCACTGAGCTTCAAGTTTTCCCCCTCTTTATAATGGCGATAATATTTATAATATTGACTTTGAAGGGCCATTGTAAGGGTTAAATGAGGAAGTGCATATAAACATCCAGCATCAGGCCTGGTTCATGCAAATTCCTCAGTAACTGTTAGCACCGTCAATAAAGACAAGAAATGGTAATGACTGGAACAATGAGATGGGGGTAGAAATAAAATAGAGACTGCTGAAAGAAAAGCGTTCAGTCACTAAAACTATTTTCTCTGTAATAGTCATCTTTTAAAATGCATATTTGGATGAAATTTCCAGCCCTTTTTTCCTAAATACTTAAAGAGTTGACATTTTCTTAAATCTGTGTGTAAAGGGCAGATATAGCTGAAGGGGAGCTGGTTTGAACTGAGCCCAAACTCTTTTCCTTTTTCTCTTGTCCTTTCCTTCTCTGAGGTCCAGAACAATAAACCTTGTTTAGAGAAAAAGTATTTACCCAAAGCCTATTTCTATTTAAGATATTTCAGCGGGATAGCAAATAGCCTCTTATCCTATTGAGAAATGTTCGCTGTCTGGAATTACTGGAACAAAGATGTCATTATTGAAATAAACCCTTGACCTTACATAGCGTGGTGACTTTAGTTACCAGAGAATCATTCACAGCGGCATTATAAGAATGGTAACTATGGCACCGTCACCATATACAACACTCTATCAAAGATCTTGATTCTGAGGATCAGGATTCTTTGGTGGCAAGCAACAGAATCAACTCTGGCTCACTTAAGCAAAAGAAAGAATTTATTAAAAGGCTATGGGGTTGCTTATAGATCCCAAGGAAAAACTAAAAAAAAAAAAAAAAAAAAAAACAGGTTGCAGAAAGCCCAGGAACCAAGACAGCTTAGGAAACAGAAACTAACAGATTTTTTGGATCACCCATAACAGATGAGTCAACTTCATTTATTTTCAGTCTCTGCCTCGCTTCTCTCGAGATTTAATTTCCTGGGAGAGAAAATCTGGTTGATGGAACCTGGGTCTCGAGAGGCCCACAGGTCGGCCAGGGGCCTGCAGAACAGCTTGATTGACAGTCCTACCAAGCTTACCTGCAGTGGGAGAGGGGTAGTTAGTTCTCTAGGAATCTGGGGTGCTGCCACCAGAGGGGGACTAGCTAATGGAAAGGTGCCAAGAGCTTTACACTTCGGTGAGCTTCTAGGGCAGAGATTCTATTGGGGAAGCATCACCACTTTACTTAATGGGGAAACGGGGGAACTGGAGCCACAGCTACTGGCAGAAATGAAACTTTCTGACTCCTTCCAGCCAAAAGGGAATTTCTCCTTATTCTGCCCAGCTTGCTAAAGCAGTGGTTCAGAGACCTGGCAGTGCATCAGAATTACCTGTGGGGCTTGTTAAAAATAGAGGAGCTGGGTTCGGCATGAGGCTGGGGCATCTATATTTTTAATAAGCTTCTCCTCTGATTCTGTTCACAACCAACTTGGAGGCCCTACATCATCTAGTTTCCATGGGATTGGATATAGAAGAGGAATATCATAGGGATAAAAATGGGATAAGATAATTTTAGGGAAAAGATTTGGGTTTGGTGATCAAATGTTTTGAGGTCCAGTTTGTGTTAGCTGTCTTTGTGGTTTGGGACTTGAGGAAATGTAAGGACAGGGTGAAATCTTTCCCTGTTTATGACAAGCCTATGCCAGGTGGGTCAGGTGGGTTAGGCTGTCATCCTAGGAAGCATCTGCCATTAAGCACATTGAGCACTGAGCCAGGAGCAAAGCTGGAGCCCCTCAAGGGCAGTCCTGGCCATTTGCAGTGCCAAAAGGGGAGGATTAGATGATGTGGGTAGATTTCCCAAGTGCTAAGATCTAGAACGCAAAAAAGGGTTGGGAAACAGACCTGAGCTGGCACAACAGGAAAGGGATCAGTTACCTTTATCTTGTTGTCTGATCACAACTGGTGAAGGCAGACTAACCCAAATCTCTTAACCAACTTGGAGCATGGAGGAGAAGGAAGAATGCTATTCTTCTTCCAGGGAGTCACATTCCTCCACTCTTTAGTTGACTACTACTACCTGTCCTTCAGTTCCCTGCCACACCTCCTCAGAGAGGACTTCCTAACTGCTCCCCTCAAATCTAACTAGGTCCCCTGCCGTTCTGTCCTGCTCATTCTCTGGGCCAGCTCCATGGGAATGCAACCTGCACAGTCCCCATGCACTTAGAAGGACTCCATGCTTGGTTTAATGCTCTGCTACCACTATCTTGAAATTCTTAATACTTCTTTGAGCCAGGGGCCCTCCATTTCCATTTTTCACTGGGTTCTGCAGATTATATAGCTGGTCCTGTTCTTTCCTTTTCTTGAACTTAGCACTATTTAATTGCAGTAGTTCTAATATCTAGCTCCATACCTGCCAGTGTAGTACAAGCTTGATAAATATTGTTTAACCATTTGTAATTATGATTATTTAACTACTTTTGACTTACAAACTAAGCGTATTCATATGACTCAACCTCAAATATTCTGAATCAGTGAATGATGGTGGGAAGAGACTTTGGACACAGAGGGTTGTTGACCCAATATCTGCTCACCTACTTCCTTCCTAATAAAATCCCAGTTACAATCGGGTGTCCAGCCCTTCCCCTGTGACTCAGGGAAGGTGACCCCCTTGCCAGGTAGATCCTGATCAGCTTGCATTTGCTCTCTCCTAGGAACTATCTTTCTCCTTCCTCTGGACATTGTCAGGTTTGAATGTGACTCCTGGAACTTTTGCAGTCACCTTCCTACCAGCCTGACAATTAAACCAACCCAAAGCAGAGAGTCGAGCCCAGGAAGCTGCAGAAAAGCAGTAGCTGGATATATCGTGGATGGACCTGGCTCTTCCTCCAAGCTGCTTATTATGTGAGATAATAAAATTTCTGTGTTGTTTTTGTCTGGTGGGGTCTATTGCTATGAAACAGTTACCACAACATGGAGGATCCATTTTATTCTATTTCACCATTTTGCAGGCCAGGAAATCAAGAAGGGTTCAACGAGGTGATTCCTTTATGCCATGGATCATTGACTGAGGTTACTCAGTGGCAATCAGCTGGCTACGGGACTGGTCTTTAGAGTCCACGGTGGTGTCTCTCACATGTTTGGCATCTTGGCAGGGAGGGCTGGAAGTCCAGCCTCAGCTGGGACCTCCGGCCAGAGCACAAACATGTGGCCTCTTCACCATGGCCATCTCAAGGTAGTCAGACTTCTTACATGGGGTGCGGGGCTCCCAGAGAGAGTATTCCAACAGACAGGAAGTAGAAGCTGCCAGTCTCTTAAGGCCAGAGCCTGGACTGACACAGCCTCACTTCCACCACATTCTATGGGTCAAAACACTCACAAGGTCCACTCAGATTCAAGTGGAGAGGACATAGGGTCTATCTCTTGATGGGGAAAGTATCAAAGAGTTTATGGCTATTTTTAATCCCTCACATTACTTAAGCCAATTGGACACAGGTTTTCCTTTATTTACAGGCAAAGGGACCCTAAATAATTCAAAGAAATTCAAGGTTCCCTCAAGCCTGGGGAGTCATTTCTTCCCATTCCTTTAACACAGTGAACTTTCTCTGCAAAGGGCCAGATAGTAAATATTTTAGGCTTTGCAGGCCACGTGGTCTCTCTTGCAACTACTCAACTCTGCCAATGAGGCATGAAAACCAGCCATGGAAAATATGTAAATGAAGGACATGGCTGTGTTACAATAAAAATTTTCTTTATGGTCACTTAAATTTGAATTTTACATAATTTTCACATATCACGAAGTATTATTGTTTTATTCTTCAACCCTTTAAAAAGTAAAAAAATCATTCTCAGCTGTGGACTGTCCAGAAAAAAGAAGGCAGGCCAGATTTGGTCCCTCTGTTATTTCTTAGGATATATTTTACTGACCCCTGCTCTAGCATATCAAGCTGGCTCCAGGCTCAGGGTCTTTGCACGTGCTGGCCCTTTGGAATACTCTCCTGGGTCTTCACTGGGTTTGTACCTTCTCTGCATTGGGTTTTAGCTCCTTAGAACAGATGTCTCTGATCAGCCTATCTAAAATAGTCTCCTTGCTCTGAAACACATTGTCTCCTTGTATTTTCTGGATAGCACACTTTTCACTGTCTGGAATTTTGCTCATGCGTTTGCTGCCCTTTCTCGACCTCCGCTAGTGTCTAATCTGAATGGAGCAAGGATTGTATCTGTCTCATTCGCCTCTATAAACCCATGGCCTCGCACAGTGCCTAGCATGTCATGGATGCTCAAGGAAATATTTGTCGAATGAATAATGGTTACAGCTCAATTCTCCAGGGCTTGACAAGAACACAAATATTTACTCAGTGTGTACTTATTGAATGAGAGAAAGACAATACAAGCAGAGGAAGGAGATCAAGCCATCACCTGCACCCAGAGAAGATTTTGTCCCTCGGTTATTTCCGTGTGTTTCAAGGAAAGCTGAAGGAGTAATTCTTCTCCTCTTATATAATTCTGAAGATAGAGGTTTCCCTCTCTGAGGCAGATATGAATGATTATTCTTGCTTTCCTGGAGGCAGGAAAAGGGGAAGCAACCTTATTTAAGAAAGAAGAATGTTGCCTGCCTGTGGTGGTTGTGAAACAGTGTTTGGAAGCTAGATTGCTTCAGATCGCTAAGGTATGATTTTGCAGAAATTCCCAAGATCCCTGGAGGGGAAAGAGCTAAGGTGCTGGGTGGCATGGCAACAACAGAGAAGACAGAATTGGGACTAACATCAGGCTAAACCTGTCGTCAAGAGGGAGGGAGGAAAGGCAGCAGCAGGTGCAACATTCGGGACCAGAAGGCTTGAGCTTGAACAGAGTGTTCTGGTGGTGTTGGGTGGCAGCCAGAGCCCGACAATTTGGCACTGGGCTTTCCAAGACTGGGGACAGAAGTGGCTTCCATCCAGTCCTGCCTCTACTTACTAAAACAAACAACTTGGCAGGGTAGAAAGAGCCTGCTGCAGGTGAATGTAAGACAGGATGTGCCCATGGGAAGGTGCACAGAGCAGGCTGTGAGGTCAGGTTAAGAACAGAGTCCTGGTACAGAGAGAGCACCAAGTAGTGGAGAGAGGGGCTGACACAGAAGGTAACAAGAGGCTGGACTGAAAATGATGAGCATAGTATGGAAGGCCTGATAGGCTAGTGGGAATAACTATGCCTTTGGACAGCTGATTCCTTGTCAGTGGATCAAGCAGGAAAAAACAGATGAAATGATGTCTCTCATCTAGACTTTGTGGTTGCAAATGGTAGATAAGCTAACAAAATTTGACCGAAGTTTGAAAAGGGAATTTATTGGCGCACATAACTGAGAAGTGCAGCTATATGCTCACTTCAGGAACAGTAAGAGGCAGGATCTCAAACAATGTCTCCAGGACTTGGTCTCTCTCTCTCTCTCTTTCTTCATCTCTCATCTCATCTTTCCTCTGCATTAGCTTCGTTCTCAGACAGGCTCTCCCTGTGATGCAGGGGCCCATGTCAGCCCCAGGTGTATATCCATCCAGCTTCAAGTTCAGCAAAGAGGGCCTTTAGCCTGGTTGCTCTAACAATCTAAGAATTCTATCTCCTTGCTTCTGATTGGCTCATGTGCCCATTCCTTAGCCAATCATTGGGCCCAGGGAGTTGCAATATTTTCTTGGTCAACTCTGGGTTCTATGCCCTCCCCCTCTAACCCCAGTGAATAAAGCTCAGCTTTATCCAGGTGCCCAAGAAAAACGTGGATACTGTTTCCATCAGAACAGGGTAAGGATACTGGGTAGGCAAAAATAAATCAAACAAACGAAAAATAGATACTTGTAACCAGTAGTCATCACACTCACCTACAATTGACTAGATGCCACAATCTCTCTTATCAATAAATGAATATAATACTAAATAATTGTTACATCCAGTCTTAGACGTTCAGTTGTTTTTACACTGACAAAGCTGCATCCTCTGGTTTAAATTAGCTTTAGGGAGTTAACATCAAGAATAGAAAATCAGCATCATGAGTGAGGAAAAAAAAGTATCCAAAATTATTTAAAGCAGAAGGGCACAATGGCACAGACTTGGTAATTAAATTTGATAACTAGAAATGCAACTATTGCCCAAATCATCTTTGGACTGTAAGGCACCAAAGCTCTAGAAAAAAGGAATGCCTATGTTTCCTGTCTAGATTTATCTAGAGACCTACTTAACTTTCAACTTAGGAATAATTCATTAAGAAATGTTAACATGGGAGAAGGCTCAGGACTTCAAAAGCCCTTGTGCTACCTGGCAGTGTGGGGTGTCCTTGGTTCCTAGGCCTATCTCACTGGATTTCCATGACACCACCTTCCTGACCACTCTGTTTCTTCTCCTTTACCCAACTCTGAAGCATTTGTGTTTTCCAGTTTCACCTTTGGTTCCCAGCTCTTCTCTCTTTAGATATGCTTGTAGAGTATCTCTTCATTTATTCTTTTCAGCAGGTACCCACTGAGAGCCTCCTCTGTGCCAGGTCCTGTGCTAACCATCCTTGTAGGTTAACTCCTGATCATCTGAGTGCAAATGACAACCAGCTCTCCGAAGGCTACACCGTCCCCTTCAGACTCACGCTTGGAAGTTCAGGTAGAGTTACTTTATAGGTGGTTCTTGAACGGATGAATGGAATTCTTTTCCCTTAGCATTTGAAATACCTAACAGTGAATTCCTCTTCCTGCCTGATCCTATCTGTACTTACATTTGGTAATGCCCTTCAGGATAGAAACCTCAGGGTATCCTTACCTATTCCCTCTAATCTCCCTAACATCAAGTCCCAATGATTTTGACTGTTTCTAAGTCTGCTCCCTGTTCCCCATCTCTGCTCCTCCTGCCCTAATTCAGACCTTCATCACCTTTCAACTGGACACTGCCACAGCTTTTCCTGCTGGTCTCCCTGCCTCCGAGCTTGTCTGTGTAGCAGTCACATTCTCCTGCTTCAGTGGCTGGTCCACTATCTCTTGAATGAAGATCGTGCTTCTTAATATGCTGTAAAGTTCCCTGTATCCTGCCCGCTGCCCCCCCCACTTCCAGCCTCACCTCTAGTGTGACCTGCATCGAATGTTTGTGCTTCCCTGCACACATCGCATGGATTCATGCCACCTTGGCTTTGTGCATATTCTGCCCTCCATCTGGAACACGACCCACCCTGAACCCCCATTTCTACACATTATATAAGTTTCAGCCAAGGCACCTACATTCTCTAGGAAGCCTGTTGACCCTGTTCAGGTTGAGCTGGGTGCCCTTCCATTGTCTGCAGTAGCACACTGGGCACCCCTCTGTCCTTGCGCTGTGACAATCAGGTCCTCTGGCTGTCACTCAGACTCCCTTGTGAGGTCCTTAAAGGCGTGGGCATGTCCTGTGCATCCTTGTTCGTTTCCCAGTGTCTAGTCCAGCACATGAAACATAGTACGATCTCAATGAATGTCTGTTGAATGAAAGAACAGTTATGATTATAGATCTGTTCTTCTCTTATAACTGTAGATCTCTGTTTCCTCTCAGTCTCGGGAACTCTCACAGTATGAGAAAGGAACCGCCTAAAATACTAAAAGCTCAAGGACATTGTTTTCTAAGATTGACATAGAGGGTTACCAGCAGAAACTTGGCTAATCTAATTTGTTTTTCCTAAAAACTAAAGAGCATTTGTTGTCCAAGATTGAGATAGAGGGTTATCAGCAGAAAATTAGAGTTAATCTAATTTGCATTTTCTGGCCCAAAGAATTAACTCTAGAGACAAAAGGCTAAATGCTACAGACCCTAAAATACATATTAGTCTGATACAATGGATCCGAGGAATGACTGAAATATTAAGATAATATTTCTGTAGCTTGAAACATGTGTTTATTTATAGTCGGTTCTCTGAAGCCTTATCTTGAATTTTCAAACTAGTATTTTCTAAATTAATTTTAAATCTACGTGGAATGTTAACTAGTCTTTGTACTGTATTCTGAGTGTGAGATTAACAAGCACAGTGTTCGCCTTGTAGAATGCATTCAGCAAGTGGTTATTTACTTTATATTTTTCCTCTTGAAATTTACAGAATATTTCACCAAACAATATTATTCATTCATTCAACACATTTTTATGAGTACATATTATGTGTTAAGCACCATTCTAGACCCTGGGGATAAAGCAGTAAACAAAATGGACTTCCCTGTCTAAAATAGCACACTCCCACCCTTTTACCCTGCTCTCAGAATTTTCATTCTATTCTGAAAAAAATAGCATATGAACCATCTGAAAATATCCATTACTAACAATCGTGATAAGGATTGTGAAGGAAAGCAAAGCAAGATAAAGGGACAGAAGTGTGAGATTTTGGATGAGGAAGGCAGGTAGGGGAAGCCCCGCTGGAAAGATGATCTTTGCATAGAAACTCGAAGGAAGCAAAAGAATGTCATGTTGCTATCTGCGGGAAGAGAATTACAGGCAGAGAAAACAGCAAGTGCAAAGGCCTTGAGGAAGGAGGTAGGTGTGTGTCATTGAAGGCCAGAGTGGCCCGGCAGAGCGAGCTGTGGAAGAAAGGTAGAAGATGATGCGAGAAAAGTATCTGTGAGTCAGATCATGCTTCTGTTTTCACTCTGGTGAGATGGAAACCACTGGAGGTTGTGATCGGAGGAGTGACATGGAGTGACGTGATACCGTCTATCTTCTAAAGGATCACTCTGGCTGCTGGAGCTAGACCACAGATAGCAGGAGAGGAGGCCAAGAGACCAGTTAGGAGGCTGTTGCAATAATCCAGGTAAAAGGGGTGGGGGGAACACTTGGAGCAGGGTGGTAGCAGAGGATGAGGAGGAGTAATCAGACGATAGGTATCTATTGAAGACTCGGTCAAAAGGACCTGCCAATGACTGGATGTGCATTGTTAGGGAGTGGAGAAAAGGATGGCTGTAAGGTTTTGGCTTGAATAACTGCAAGGATGGATTTGCCAGGTCTGGGGAGAAAAACCAAGATTTCAGTTCTGGTCTCTTTTTAAGTTTGAGATGCCCATTTAGATATACAAGTGGAATGTTGAGCAGTCAATTGTGTGTACCTGTCTGCGGTTCAGAGGAGAGGTCAAAGCTGGGATGGACACTGGGAAGTTGTTAGTGTGCACGTGTAGTGTTTGAAGATATGGGGGAGGTTGAGTCACGTGGTAGGTGTGTGTGGGTAGAGATTTGAGAACCAGCCTAGGGCATTCAGAGGTTGGGAAAATGAGGAAATCAGTAGAGGAAACTGAGAAGGAAGGACCAGTGAGATAGGAGACCCAAGAGGCAGCGAGTGGGTGGTAACCCAGAGGCCAAGTGAAGAAAGATTACTGTGCCTGAAGTAAGAAACAACTTACCAAATTCTAACTTAACCCAAGTCTCAGTGCATAGTGTGTTTCTACATATATGTGGGGCTGGGGGTGTACAAATTTTTTTCTTTATTCTTTTTTGCATGGCTTACCCAGCTACCATATATTCCCCCTCCCTTAGAAACTTGGAGTCCATGTTACTCAAAACTTCAATACTGGGCCTGTGTGGTCATGAATTTCCCTATTACTGTTTTCGTCTTATGGCAGCTGTAAGATCAGGTCACCTTCGGTCTACGCTTCTAACAGGAATTTACAACGTGCAGGCACTGGTTGTTCTAAGCGAATGATACAGCCACGAAGCCTATAGACCCAACACCATCTTTGTCAACTGGGAGCTTACGTTCTAATGGACTTAGAGGGAGAGACTGCTTCCAATCGGGAAGGCAAGGAAGTGTTTCTGAAGAGTTAGATTCCAATGTCTTCAAAGTGACCAGTGCATCTTTTTCTTTTTAGAATCCTGAATTGAACCTGTGTTCCCATTTCCTAGAAACTCTGGGGGTTCTTGGTTTCTTCTGGGCTTACTAGAACGATGGAAGAAATCTACCTTCAGTTCTGTCTTCATATGAGCACCTGTCTTTACAATTTACAGTATTACTTTGGAAATCAGTTCTTTTAAAATTTTATCTAACATCCACCAGAAGAAGCAAAAGATTATAAAAATGGAATTTAGCAAAGTTTATCTTTCAATGATGTAGGTAGGTATCATTTAACTTTGCTAACTTTTTTTTTTTTTTTGGAACCCTTACTACATTGCAGATACCGGTCTAAGTAAGCATTTTATGTCCATCCTGTCATTTCATCTTCACATGGTCCTGTGTGGTAGGTAGGTCCTATAGAGAGATTCAGTTGTCCAAGGTCACACAGCCATGAAGTGGCAGAGCTGGGGTTAAAACCTATGTCTGATGTCTTTCTGATGCTTAAGATTTTGCTCTTAGCATTACCTTGAAAATGACGTTATGAGGGCATTCTAACTGTGTATTTTAACACATTGACTGCCACATTAGAAAAAAATTTTTTCTATAGGGGCATGGTGTTTTATGACAAAAATAGAATAAAAACTTCAAAAACAAAACGATCCTTTCTAATTTGATGAAAAATGTGTTATTTTTTATTGTTTTCTCTGTATGAGTTATATGTGACTTGACAAATAGGTAAAAAGATGTGTGAGTTACATATGCTTCATGAGGCCCCAGGCTCAAAACTAGCATGAGTTAAATACAACTCACATGGCAGTTACTGTGTTAAGTACATCCTTATTTTTACCAAATTATTGTCAGATTAGAAACTGAAATAAAAGTTTATAGGTGTTAGGATTCCTCCTCAGTTGAATAATCTGTGGGGTGTTTTAGTGACAAACCTGCTGTAATGGTGTAAAATCCCATCCTAAAGTGAGAGTGTGTTTGTGGCTTCAAGTTAAAACAGCACTACATTGTCTTCCAGGAATGCTATAAATAGAAATTCAAGGAAGTATTTCAACTAATAAAGATAAAAATATTTTTGTAAGAACGTTGAATATGGGCGTTTTATTTACTAGCTCAGTATAAAAATTGCAATTTCAAGATCTTTTTAGCAGCTGTGGTGGATTTTGAGATTTTAGAATTTTGTGTAATAGTAATAGAAGTTATAATTTATTGAACAATTTATAATGTGCCTGATGATATGTATGTTATTTCACTTGTTCTTAGCTGTAACTCTATGAAATATTAATTTTTGTCTCTGATTTAAAGAAGACAACATTGAGACTCTGTTAAGTAACTTGCCCGAGATTCAGAACCATTAAATGTCAGAGATAGTATTTGAACCTAGTGTTTGAAATCCCGTGCTTTTTTTATTACATGACCTTATTTCCTATTTAGGTTTCAGAAGGTGTCTCTTCTTATTAGATTATTTTCATATTCTAAATAAGTGACTTAGGGGAACTGTCTTTCTTCCCTGGTATTGCCTTTAAAACAATGCTATTGAACTAGATGTTTTTTCCATGATCTCTCTTAGCAAAAAACTCCATAGTTCTATGATTCTGTAATAGCTTACTTCAGAGATGATTTGTTCATGCTCAGTGGGATTCTTGATTTTTCTCATCTGTGTATTTTGTTTTTTTTTGGAAATAGCAGGAAATTGAATCTTTTAAATCATTCTAGTAGATATATTTACTATTTTTATTTTATACTCACGGATATATTACTTGGTCCTTCTTAGTTGCAAAATGTTTCCTGTCATTTATAAGATCTCACACGAACAATAACCTGAAAAAACAGAGGTGCTTTCCCTAATTTAGAGCTGGGAAACCAGGCTATGCTGGCGCCTCAGACTGGCTTTCCTGAGGTCACTGGCACTCAGCACCAAGGAAGAATTGGAACTTACACCTTTGAAATTTCTAGTCTTCCACTATACTTGGGGTTACTTCTTTCATTTGGTTGGTCCAGTGGTCAGCAAACTATAGCCTGTGGGTCCATTCCACCTGCTACCTGTTTTTATATGGTCCGTGACCTAAGAATGGTTATTACGTTTTAAGAAGGTTGAAAAAAAAAATAAAAAGAATATTTTGTAACACATAAAAATTACATGAAACTCAAATTTCAGTGTCCATAAGTTTTATTTGAATACAGCCACTGTGCTCACTCGTTTATGTATTGTCTGTGGATGCTTTCATACTTCAAAAGCAGAGTTGAGTAGGTGCAATGGAGGCGGTGTGGCCTATAATGCCTAAAAGTCTTTCACAGAAAGTTTTCCAACCACTGGCTTAGTCTGTCCAACTATATTGATTGCTTGCTGTCATCTGCCCCTTTATTAAAAAAACCACAAATCTTTTTTCAGAACCTCACCCGGTGGATTTCCAATTGTATCTCAATGGCCAGAAAAGTGGCCCATGGCCACCACCAGCTGTGTGAAAGCCTCAGAAATAAAATTCTTTATCTGAGCACATTGGGGTTCTGATAGTGACATGGCCTAAGACTACAAATAGACTACCAGCGCGAATCTCAGGTCTGCCACACAGTGGTTGTGTGACTTCAGGTGATTCATTTTAGTTTCTTCCCCTGTAAAGGGAGATAAGATACTAACAGGGTTGTTTAGAGATTAACTGAGTTAACATTTGTAAAGTGTTTAGAACTGTATCTGTATCTGGTACATAGTAAATATTATATGGGTACTTTTCTCTATAAATGAATCAGAAAGAATGGATAAATAAGTAGAAAGGCATGCAATCAATAAATCATAAAAAGTGAAAATAAAACTAATGCTAACATATGAAAGTTGTGTGATGCAACTACTATGAGTTTCATTAATTTCCTAAGCCAAAGAATGTTAAATAAATGCTTCTACCTCTCTTAAAGAATTATGAAGCAATGGCTTTAGAAGAATAGATTTTCCTTTCTTCTATAAAGGAAAACGAGAACTTCATATCTGTTTTAGTCGATTGCTTTTACACAAATTGCAGGCCCTGGGATTTAAAGCCAAAAAAAATTAGAGGCTTGTATAATTATTGATATATTTGGGACATAACAGCAAAAAGTCCTGGAAAAACACAGTTCAGAATGACATACCTCCTTTTCAGTCATACGTGATCTCATCAACTTTCAGGTGTTTGGCTATTATTATTTATTAATTTTTTAGATGTATAAATTGTATTTCTTACAGAATTTTATATGGAGATAGTTATTTAAGACGGTAGACTTGAATTGGAAGCCTGGCTCCATCAGTAACTATTGTCCTTAGGCACTTTACTTCTCAGAGCCTTATTTTCCTCACCTGTAAAATGGGAATGGTAACCGTTCCTACCTCCCAGGATTGTAGTAAATGTTAAATGAAGAAATGTAATAAAGTACTTAGCACGGATCCTACTACACAGCAGAAGCTTAATAAATGTCATCAACATTACCATCATCATCATCATTTTTAAAAATCAACCTTTATTGAGGTGTAATTTACATACAATAAAATGCCCCCGTGAGTTTTGACAAATGTGATCCCTGTGTAATTAATCATGGCCATAATCAAGATATAGAACATTTGCATCAACCCCAAATCATTATTTTAAAATAGGAAACTGACCTCTTATGTAGTAATAATACAAAGGGGAAGTCATGTGTAAAGCAAAGTATGGTATCAACCATAAAAAAGAATAAGTGCTAAACAGAATTTTAAAACCATGGGAATGCGGCAGAAGGAGAGTTCATTTTGGGGGAGTTGGGGACAGGTCAGGCGTACTGCATGTTGTTGCTTCTGCCTGTTTAGCAGCAATTCCCTTTTTCCTGTTCAAGCCCTGTGCTTCTGCTTTGGCGAACGACTCCTCCCCAACGCTTTGTGTGTTTGGAGTGGGGCTGTTTTATCCTTGACTCCAGTCTTGTCATTTCTGCCAGAATTCTTGGAAAGAAAACTGTCTTACTGTCAATATTTCTGGATTTACGTTTGAAGAAGCTGCATCACTGAGAATGAAACCACCACAGGCAATGGTCAGCTCAAGGGATGGAGAGAGAAGCCTTGATCAGATATCCTCATCTAGATCCCAGAGGCTTCCCTGAAGCTAGATCTACCCGTGGACTTTGGACTTCCCACATATATGAGGACCCATGAACGCTTCATCATGGGCCAGACCTGTTCTCAAGCTTGTGTTCAGGAACCAATGAGTGAATGGCCCATGCCCACTTCTGATTGCATGGGCTCAGAGACAACATACATGGGAGTGCTTTGCCAGAGGTAAAGTTTCTACAAATGGGAGGTAATTGTATGGCAGGTGTAAAGTTATTTGGACAATTGAAGTCAGAAATAATATGGATTTAAAATACATTGATACTGAAAGCACAACTATGTAGACTAATCGTTTGGCTAATTTTAAGGAATTCAGACATTCAATCAAAGAATTTAGGCCAAATGTTGCCTATATTATTTCTATTTATCATATGAAAGTGATTTCTAGGCTTTAACTGTTTTTTTTTACATGCATGGCTGTAACCTATGTTGTCATGAGTTGCTATTTTTTCTTTATTAGTTGCGTCCTTCTCATTGATGTTGAGCACTGTTGAAATACCCATTGCTGTTCTAAGCTGGGCCTGTAGCACTGAATAACATAAAACCTCTACCCTCGTGGAGCTTATTTTCTAAGACAGACAACTGTGCCTTCCATGTGCCAGTTTCTGCACTAGCATTGCTGCATTCTGATTCTCTGTTTATGATAATTCTGCCGAAAGTGTGGGAGGTCTTTTGTGGAAATTCTGGACTAAATTTATAAGAAATTTATACATTATCTACATATTTACATATTTATGAATGGGCCTATTAAGTCACATGTTTGCATATATGTATATGTCACACAGACTTATTAAGCTGGGTAGCCTGGTTCAGTTTACTACTCTGGACCTCCATTTCTCATCTGAAAAATGGGGATTTATCATAGTACCAGTTTCACCTTGTGAAGATTAAATAATATATGTACATAATTTAGCATAGTGCCTGACCCAAACTAAGAGCTTAAGTGATAACTAATATATTATTGTTATTATTAGTAGCACATGTATATTATTTTATACACATTTGCTTAATGTTCCTCAATGGGATAAAACAAATAATGGTGGATCTCATTTTGTTTCATTAATGTAACAGTTACTGAATGTTTTACCATGTTCTAGGCCCACTGTGGCAGATTGTATTTTCAGAGATGGCCACAACAATATCTCCCATTCTAGAGGTCCAGCCCTATTCCCCCCCACATGAGTTTGGGTGGGCTTATCCTTGCTTGTGTCCAATGAGGGTGGCAGAAGTGTGCGACTTCCAAGGCTAGGAAATAAAAGGAGATGCAGCTTTCCCCTGTGAGCTGGTACATTCATAGCAGGGCTGCCATGCTGCGAGGAAGCTTAGACTAGGCCGCACAGAGAGATGAATGACATGGAGAAGCCCTGAGCCTACCTGAAGAGAGGGAGATGCCCAGCTAACCACCTGATACTTTAGCTTCTGTCACCATGTAACTGCAATCACACAAGAGACCACAAGCCTGAGCCACCCAGTCAAGCCCTCCCCAAATTTCTGACCCACAGAGATCATGAGAGAAAATAAAATGATTGTTGTCACTGTAAACATTAACTTTTGGTGTCACTTGTTATATACTGATGGATAACTAGAACACCTACCTTTAGGTGCTCAAGGTAAAGCATTAAACAGATTTACTTTCATGGCGTTTCCATTCTAGATCTTTCTCGTCCTTGGCAGGTAAAGAACAACTATTTTGGCTGGGCGCAGTGGCTCACACCTGCAGTCCTAGCACTCTGGGAGGCCGAGGAGGGAGGATTGCTTGAGTTCAGGACTTTGAGACCAGCCTGAGCAAGAGCAAGACCCTGTCTCTACTAAAAATAGAAAAGTTAGCCCAGTGTGGTGGTGTGCACCTATAGTCCAACCTATTCGGGAGGCTGAGGCAGGAGGATCTCTTGAGCCCAGGAGTTTGAGCTTGCTGTGAGCTAGGCTGACACACTGCACTCTCCCCAGGCAACAGAGTAAGACTCTGTCTCAAAAAAAAAAAAAAAAAAGGAACAACTATTTACAGGGTTGTAATTATCTACCTATTTGGACCTGCTATCAAGCATAAATCTGTAGATACAACAAGCAAATAGATCACATTCATTCATTCATTCATTTATGCATTTAATAAATTATTTTCTCAATGTAGATGAGCTAAAACCCTCTTCTCCATGTTCCCAAGCACCCAGGCCTTCTATCCAAACTTGTTATACAGCATTGCTATTGCTTGTGTTCTGCTGTTTCTCCCACTGACCAACAGCTGTCAAATTCATTCTGTGTATTTATCTTTGTATCCCTGCCATCTAAGCTAGTGCCTGCACAGAGCAGACCTATTTAAAAAACAAACCCAAACAAACCCCCACTTAACTGAAGGAAGGCTGCTAGTTCCTGGACATAGAAATCATTTGTTCAAGGGCAGTCGCAATCCTCCAGGAGTTCACAGTTCAGCACTAGACACTCTGTGGGACCCAACCTGACAAGTGCAGTGAGTGAGCTGCCAGAATTGAGTCCCGTGGTCCAACAGAGGGGAAGACAGGGCAACGCGCTGGGCGTGGCAGGTGGAGAGGGCCATGGTAAAGGATTCATTCATTTATTCCAGAAATATTTATCGATCACCGTAGCCTACACAGCACATGGTAAGCGCCCAATATCTGTGATTGAATGCCAGCCACTGTTCTAGATACTGGGCTATAACAGCGGACAAGAAAATTGCAGTGGCTTGTGGATTCGTGAGGCTAAGCATGTGGCAAAGGATGACAGGCAGTGGACGGCATTATATAAAATTGTGCTAGATGCCGAGCAGGGAAATTCTCGTAGGGATGCGAGATCCTTCGGCTACGGGCAGCCGTGGGCGGGTTTTGAGCAGGAGTGGCCGTGAGGGGGACGGACTGTAGGGGGAGGGAAGACTGCGGACGAGAAGCGCTGGTAGTTTTAAGATGCAAACCTTTTCTGCTTGACTGGAAGAGGAGCGTGTGGAAGCTCCGGGTTCTCCCGGGGCAGGGGGCTGTAATTTGAGTGCAAGCTCTGTTGCCCAGCTGCGCAGGGCGGGCTGCGGCGAACTGCAGCCCTAATTCCCAGAATTTTCATGCTCTGCACATGTAGGCTCCCTCGCCCTCCAGACCAGCAGACACGCCGTCCGAGGCTAGAATTCGCGCCGCAGCAGGCGGGCAAGGCGGCGGGGGCCCACGCACAGCAGCGCTCACCCCCTGGGCTCGGAGTCTGCAGCGCCCGGCGGGCGGGAGCGGGCGGAGCCTGCGCTGCGGACCTAGGCGGTGGCGTGGGTCCCCGCCCCCCCCGCCCAAAGCCCCGCCCCCTCGCCCAAAGCCCCGCCTCCGGAGCCCTCTCATTGGCCCAAGGCCGCGGAAGGGCTGGGCTTCCTCGGGCGGCGCGAGGGTCGGGCTGGGGAGAGCGCGCTGATTGGTCCGGCGGGGATTAGGTCACCGCTAGCAGGTTCGAGCGGCCCGGACGCTGGCCGGCGCCGAGGCTGCTGTGAGAGGGCGCTCGAGGCTGCGGGAGAGCGAGCCAGCCCAGGAGGCGGGGAGGCGGCGGCCGCGCTCGCTCGCCTGCTCGCTGCCTTCCCGGCGCCTCTGCTGCTCCGCCGCTGCGCTGCCCGCTGGCCTGCCGCTCCCCTGCGCGCAGCCGGGGCAGCCGCGCCCCGGCCGGGTCCCGGCCGGCTTCGGGAGCCGCGCGGCGGGCGAGCCGGCGCCACACCTGTGGAGCCCGCGGCCGTCGGGGGAGCCGGCCGGGGTCCCGCCGCGCGCGAGCTGAGGGCCGCGGGCCGCCCGGGCTCCGGGGGAGGCGCGCGCCCCCCGGCTGGGCGCCGCGGGCACCATGGGGCTCCCCGCGCTGGAGTTCAGCGACTGCTGCCTCGACAGCCCGCACTTCCGAGAGACGCTCAAGTCGCACGAAGCGGAGCTGGACAAGACCAACAAATTCATCAAGGAGCTCATCAAGGACGGGAAGTCGCTCATCACCGCGCTCAAGAGTGAGTGTCCCGGGCCCGGCGGGGACGCGGCCCCGGGACGCGAGGGCCGTGGGGCGGCGCTCAGCCCCGGTCGCCCGCCTGCCCGCCGGCTTTCTGTCCCCGGGGCGCTGATTCACGGATGTCGGTGCTTCTACTGCGGCAGGAAGGATAGGTGAAACGGGCGAGCCCACAACCGTCAGGACGCTGCCCAGCCTTTTGCTTTCGGGGGCGGCCGGCCGGCGACCGAGCGCGGGCGGTGCTCTGGGGCGGTGCGGGTGGGGGTGCGCAGCACACAGGTGTCCCAGCCGCGCGGCAGGAGCGCCCAGCGCGCCGCAGCCTGCGGGGAAGCCCCGTCCCGGCCACGACTGCCACTCCTTTAGGGGAAGAACTGCCCACCCCTGGGTGCCCAGCCGTGCGCTTGGAGCCTGCCCTGCCAAGGGGGCGCCGCCTCCCTTTGGGAGAAGGCGGGTTGCGGGTTGTGACTGCTTCGCTCCCTGTTAGCAGATCCAGCCTAGTCCCGGCCACCGGCTTCTCTGGGCGGAACGGTTGGTTAGCTCTCCCCGATTCCCTGGAGTATTGGCAGCCAGGAACCCCCAAATCTAGAATCGGTGCCATGCACGTGTGCAGGTTCTGATTCTTGTGTTTAGCAGAAGGTGATAGGGGTGGGAGTACAGAACCAGAGTGTTCCTTTACTCTAAACTGTGGGCGAGAGTTTAAAAATAGAATGAACATATCCCTACTCTCTCCCTCTCCTGCTCCCTCGCTCTCCTTTTTACCTCTCCCATTATCCTTGAAAACGCAGAGGTCTGAGAATCAACGTCCTTACTCCTCCGAAAGGAGAAGTTTAAACTCGTCTTAAAGATTCTCAGACCTTTTGTTAAAACCATTTTTGCTTTTTTTTTTTTTTTTTTCCTTTTGGTACAAGGCAAGGCATGAAATTTGCATTCTGTTTGACTTTTGCAGAGCCAGAGAGTTTCTCCTTCTAGCCAAATAAGAGTTCTCTAGGGATGAGAGCCTTGGATTGTGAGAAGAACGTTTTTGGTACCTTTTCAGTCTATCCATTTAAAAATAACTCAGTCCATCTTGTAGTTTTGAGAATCAGGAACAACCTAAAGGCAGATGGTGGAATTGTCTTTGACTCTTTTTCCTGTTTCTGTGATGGATTTCCTAATCAATGATATTTTTCAGCTAAGAAAGATTGCCTGAGCAGAGTAGTAGCCTAGCTGTGAGAATGGTTCCCAGGCCTCTTTAAAGGAGGCTTACAGAAGTTAAGTGCCTGAGATGTTATTTTGTGAGCCTGTTGCTTCTAAAAATGAAGAGAGAGACAATGGAATGCCACAGCAGCCGAAAGTGCCAATCTTTTGGGGTGAAATGCACACAAGACTGTGATGTGATGTGATTAGGGTTCTCAGGGGCAGGTTCTCTGCAGGAGGCAGTTCCCTACCTGAAGCATATGGACAGATTCTCCCTCTGTCAGTGACCAAGGCCATATTTGGTTCAGGGAACATGTGACCCATGGTTTGGAGTAAGTCAGGGTCCCACTTATAGATTTGCCCCGGGAGCTTTGGTTGAACCTCAGGCTGGCTTTATTAATTGGTTCTCTGCTTCACTCAGCAACGTTTGTTTGGAGTGCCCGCTGGGTACTGCACTGGGCACTGAGGATGTAGCAGTGAATAAATATTTTGCTGCCCGTGTGGCTACAGAACTGTGCTCCATGCCAGGCACTGCTTCACTCATGAGTTATCGCATGTAATTTTATTCATTTGGCAAATGAGAAAACGGAGGCTTGGAGGAAGCACAGTCCGACTGTGACACAGCTCTAGCAGCAAGGCTAGAGCTTTTGAATCCACCTGGTTTGAGCCGGAGATGGAGTTCCTACCGACACAGAGCCCTATCTAGCTTGCCCCAGTGGAACCCCCAATGATACCCTTGGATCAAATGTGCTAGAATTTGGATTTACATTTGGTATCTGAGAAGGGTGCATTTGTGTGACTGGCAAATTTGCCTGCTGTTTTTTGGGGGAGGAGCAAGAATTCTTTGGGTAGGAGGAACATTGCAGTGATGGGGTTCAAGGGTGAAGTTGTTTAATGGGGTGGAGTAGCCCTGTAACTTGGGGGAAAGACTGACAGGGAACTAGGTATTCTGGTCTCTATACATTCAGCTCTACTACTGACTGTGTTCTTGTAACTATTACTAGAACAGGACACCTGACCTCTTAAAATAATAGAGTGGAGTCAATCGCTGTTTCCCAGACTTCAGGCATTCTGTTATGAGCTGCTTGCTACACACACATATATATAAAATATACTATTATATTAGTATTTGTGTATTAATTTTCTTCAGATCATCCTTATCACTACTGTTAATATTATAGAAAGTATTTTTCCAGTACAATTTAAATACATAATTGTATAGGTAACACTGATTTAGATAATCTATATTCTCTTACAGGTCTAAAATTTTGTCTTTATTTTATAACCATATTTATATTTTATGACTAGTATTTGCAACTCTTTTGGTTTAGGTTTTCTTTGTGCGTTAATCATAGGCAATAAAACTGGCCTCCAGAAATTGGCAGAGTTCAGTAAGATCATTGTAGTTTTCTCCACCTTATAAATGAGGAAATTGAGGATCAGAGAGGTCTGTAACCTGTTCAAGGTGACACAGCAATTAAGTATATTTAAATACACGTTGTCAAATTCCAAAGCCAGTGCACTTCACCGTGAAACAGCACTGTAGTCTAGGTCAGCTGAGGTCAGTGGTTCTTATACATTTATTTCTTGAGCCCCCTTGAAAACCTCATAAAAGCCGTGGATTACATACAAATGAACTTCTTGAAGTCTTTCCTGGAAGACTAGGACTCTGGTCTGGACACCTGGAGGATACGCACTAAAATAATTTAAGATATACGTTTGAAAAAAATTCTGCTTTTGGAGAAAGTTCTCATTTGATGTGGAGTACAGCCTTGGCGACTCCCACTCAGTTATTTCCGGTGCTTATTTGTCCTGGCCTTTTCTGTGGCCACTCATTCACCCCAGACTCTTTCCTCTGATCAGATTAATCAGTGTCTCAATCAGAAAGATTCTGTGTGCTTAAGCCTTTTCTTTTTTTTTTTCTCTCTTTTCTTTCTATAGATAGAGGCTGGAGATAAAGTTCAGACTTGTGGAATTAAGAGCATTTGGATTTCCTGGGTTTGAATTCTGACCCCCCCCCCCCCCGACTGTCCCCCACCCCATCGACTACTACTTGTTTGACTCTGGGCATGTCACTAAGCCTGAGCTCCTCCTTTGTAAAATGGGAATAGCCACACTGACCTCCTAGAGTTATTGTGAGGAATGACTGAAATAGATCATGTGAAAAATGCACTTGCTTGGGGCCTGGTACATCATATTGCTCAGTGCATGGTAGCTGATGTCACTGTCTTTAAGCATTCTGGGTTGTCAAGACTTGGTGATTCTCAGAGCAAAAGTCACTGAGAGTGCAGAGGGACATTTTTTGGCTTGGATGCAGGGAGTTAGGCCCAAGCTTCCACCATGCCAGTTGTTGGTAACTTACACAAGTTGTGTGTGTATTAGCCATTGGTGGGCGAATCTTGGTAATAGCGTTTGTACCAACGCTGCAGTTATGCCAAAAAAAGCTTTACGAGTTAAAAAGGAATAAAATAAAAAAGCCTCCTGACATCTCTTCTGTTCTTAAGAACATTCTGGTAGCTTAAATTTTCAACCTTTTTGATTAGATTAATTTTCCCCCCGCAGTGGCTGAGCTGGCTGTCTGTCCCTCTCTGTCTTTCAGAAAAAGCTTGCAGAATACATTGGACTTCATGTCTGGCAGTCTCATGGACTCAATGGCAAACCAAATGTGGTTTCATAGAAATGAAAATGAGTTACGGCCTTGGTTTTGAGGAGTGGTGTGGGTTTTTAGGAACTATGTTTTCCTTCCATCTTGACAGCTGATTTTTGGACTTGTTCCTGGGGTTTTACCCCTTTAAACTTGACTTCTGCTTTCTTGTATAGATTACTCTTATTTTGGTAGTCTAAGATGGGAGCAACGGAAATGCAATTTTTAAAACATAAACTTTATTGAGATATAATTTGCATTATGATACAGCTCACTTGTTCAAAACTTCGGGTTCAGTGGCTTTTAATACCTCCATAGAGTTGTGCAACCATCATCACAATCAATCCTGGAACATTTTGAGCACCACAAAAAGAAACTCTGTTCTCATTAGCCATCATTCCCCATTTCCTTACAACCCCCAGCTCTAGTCAACCGTAAATGTATTTTCTGTCTGTATTGATTTGCCTATTCTGGACATCAGAAGTACAGTTTTAATTGTTTTCTCCTAGGTAGTGGTGACCAACTTTAGGCGGAGTTCTTGATTAGAATTTCAGGTGGGGAAACTTTGAGGCTTTTCTTCTTCAAATCAGCGAGGGAGGTGAGGTCCCAAAGCCCAAACAGTGTCTTAGGTCCTGGAGAAACCCAAGTGAGCCTTTGTATTTCCAACCCACGAAAGGGGATTGGATTCATTCTAGTTCATGGTACTTTGGTGGATGCAGAGGAGATAACCAACCAAAACAAGAGTAAGGATCTAGCACCTTCTCTCTGACCTTTCAGTCAAGTTGGGGCAGGGTGTGTAATAATAAAGCCACACTTTGTGGTCAGTATCCTGTTGGGTGACAGTTTGTTTTACAAAATGAAGTGAGTGTGCTTACATTTCTCCAGTCGAGCCCATCCTTTTCATGAGACTGTTTGGAGATGATTTGCTGTTTTCATCGCATCCTTGGTGGTTAGAAATCTTGAGATCTCTGTCCTGCATCACATCCCCAAGGCAACCACAGTGACTTTTAATAGAAACAAGTAGACAGGCTAATAAGAATACCAGCATCTCTCGTTTACTGAGCACTTACCAAGTGCCAGGCCCTATGCTAAGTGCGCACATTGTCTCATCAGTCCTTACCACCATCCTGTGAGAGGGATATGCCTCTTTTTCTGCATTTTAGAGTAGAGGTAACTTGCCTCAGGTCACAGGAAGTTGAGCTGCTAAGTTTCGAACCTGGCAGTGGACTGCAGGGCCTTCTCTTGAACATTACCCTTCAGTGCCTAGAGCAAAGATGTTGGCAGTGAAGATACATAGATCTAGTTCCTAGACAGGAGAAACACGGAGCAGGTGCTCGATTAAGTGAGAATATTGCCCAGCTGTTTTTAAGACCCTGACCCTGGATAAGCAAAGATTAGCTAAGATTGTGTATTTTGCCCTGAAGTTTTGTAGTACTCAAGGCTTTAAAGAACCCTTGTATAGGCTAGAGGGGCAGATGAGGGTGGCTGAATATCTCTTGGCTTTGTAAAGCAACAGAGTTTCTTTTTGGGGGTAACACTGAGTGATTATCAATGATTGTATTTTAATTGAGTAACAGATCATTGAACAGAGAGGCCAAAAACCTATTCTTGGTCTGATTTAGTAAGGTAAATGGTTCATCCTTTTTGCCCATTAAAACAATAGTAAAAAAAAATCCACAACGAGTTGTGTGCTTAAATTAAGCCTGTCACCTTTTTGTATTTCTTTAGGATTTAGTGTAGGCTTTTTGCAATAGATAAGCCCTTCTCGAATGGCATAAACTCTGAAAGGATGTTTGATGCCAACTTGCTTTGTTTAGGAGTAATTACAAAATCCCAGTGGAGCAAATGGGCATGGAATTAGGTAGCAAATGTTTTTCCCAAATCCTTTGCTTTGCTTTAGCATCTTGTGAATACAGAAAAAAAAAGACATTTCCTAATTATTTATAAATGGTGGTAATTAATCTTTGGAGTATTACTCATACAAATATAAACAGTAGCAAGTTTCTTAAATTCAGGTAAGGTTTCGTAGTTTTCACATAACATCAACTTAAAAAAAAATCTCTTTACTCCATTCAGTTCTCAGTTGGATTGGATAAATTTCAATCAATCTGTAGTTCTCAATCTATTGACTGTGGCTTAAGCCCCCCTCCTCCCCTTTAAAAATAATTAATGGACTTTATTTATTTATTTACTTTTTTGAGACCAAGTCTCTCTCTGTCACCTGGGCTAGAGTGCCGTGGCGTCAGCCTAGCTCACAGCAACCTCAAGTCCTGGGCTCAAGCGATCCACCTGCCTCAGCCTCTCAAGTAGCTGGGACTACAGGCATGTGCCACCACACCCAGTTAATTTTACTATTTTTAGTAGAGATGGGGTCTTGCTCTTGCTCAGGGTGGTTTTGAACTCCTGAGAGCAAGCCATCCTCCCGCCTCAGCCTCCCACAGTTCTAGGATTATAGGTGTGAGCCACCATGCCCAGCCAATAGACTTTATTTTTTAAGAGCAGTTTTAGGTTTACAGAAAAATTAAATGGAACGTATAGAAAATTCCCATATAGTCCTTCATGCCTGTTCCTTCTAGTTTCCCTTATTTCTAACGTCTTGTGTCAGCATGGTACATTTATTGATGAGCCAATATCGAAATAATATTAACTAAGGTTTGTAGTTTACATTAGAGTTCACTCTTTGTGTTGTACATTCTGTGAGTTTTGACAGATGTGTAATGACATGTATCCATGTGTTACATTAGTATTATACAGAATAGCTTCACTGCCCTAAAAATCCTCTGTGCTCCGTCTGTTCATCCCTCTCTCCCCATAGCCCCTGGTAACCACTAATGTTTTTACTGTCTCCCTAGTTTTGCCTTTTCCAGAATGCTATATAGTTGACATCAAACAGTATCTAGCCTTATCAGATTGTCTTTATTTTCATTTAGCAGTATGCACTTAAGGTTCTTCCATGTTTTTTCATGGTGTGGTAGTTCATGTCTTTTTTATTGCTGAATAATATCCCATTGTTTTCCAAAGTGATTATACTGTTTTGCTTTCCTACCAGCAGTGAATGAGAGTTTTTGTTGTTCTGCATTCTCACTAGGACTTGGTTAGTGTTTTGGATTTTGGTCACTCTAATAGGTGTATAATGGTGTCTCATTTTTTAAAAAATTTGTAATTCCCTGATGTCATATGATGTTGACCATCTTTTATATGCTTACTTGCCATCTGCATATCTTGTTTGGTAGGATGTCTGTTCAGATCTTTTGCCCATTTTTAATTGGGTTGTTTTTCTATAGTTGAGTGTTCTTATGGTAAAATATACATAACACAAAATCTGCCACTTCAACCATTTTTAAGTATACAATTCAGTGGTCTTAAACACATTTGCAATATTGTGTAACCATCACTACTATCTGTTTTTAGAACTTTTTAATCATCCTAGCTGAAACTCTATACCCATTAAACAGTAACTCCCCATTTCCCCCTGCCCCAGCCCCTGGTAACCTCTATTCTATTCTCTGTCTCTGTGAATTTGCCTATTCTATTTACGTCATATAAGTGGAATCATACAATATTTGTCATTTGTGTCTAGCTGATTTCCATTAGTATAATGTTTTTAAGGTTCATTCATGAATCTTAAAATCATGTATTAGCATTTCATTTCTTTTTATGGCTGAATATCTTATTGCTGAGTTTTAATTATCAACAACTATCATTAGGAAAGACTATTCTTTCTCCGTTAAAATCATGGAAAGGTATTTTTTTCTCTCCATCTCTTCCCTCCCCCTACCAGAATGATCATTAACACTTGGAACCGACATGTCAGTTTATCATGGGTGTCTCCCACAAGAACGTTATCTTTTCAAAGAAGCCGTTTGTTTCAGGTCAGTATATTTTGGGGGGAGTATTTTTTTAAGAGTTATTGAATTATAATTTACATGCTATAAAATTTACCTGTCTTTTAAGTGTACAGTTCACTGGTTTGTAGTTGCAGAGTTATGCAACTGTCACCCCAATCCAGATTCGGAACATTTCCATCATTCCAAAAAGCTCCCTTGGGCCCATTTGTAGACACTTTTCCATTTTTGCCTCAAGCCTCATACAACCACTAATCTACTTTTTTCTGTCTCTATAGATTTGTCTTTTCCAAAAATTTAAGCTAAATGGAATCATATATTTGGCCTTTTGCATCTAGCTTCTTTCACTTGGCGTGATGTCTTTGAGGTTCATTCATGTTGTAGCATGTTAACCAGCAGTTCCTTTTTATTGCTGAAGAATATTCCATTTTGTAAACCATAAGTTGTTTATCCATTCACCAGCTGACAGACATTTGGGTTGTTTCCAGTTTTTGGATCTTATGAAGAATGCTGCTATGAACATTTGCATGCATGTCTTTATGCGGATATATGTTTTCACTTCTAATTTCATTTTTTTACCTTGCAGTAGAATTTTACTGGGTTGTTTGGTAAACTTGTGTTTAATTTTGACTTAAACTTATGTTTAAATTAAATTTATGTTTAATTTTTAAAAAAGCTGCCAAAATGTTTTCCACGGCAGAGGCACCGTTTTACATTCCCAGCAGCAATGTATGAAGATTCCAATTTCTCCACGTCCTCACTAACACTTGTTATTGTCTCTCTTTTTAGTTGTAGCCACCCGAGTGGATGAGAAGTGGTATCTCATTGTGGTTTTAATTTGCATTTCCGTGATGACTAATGATGTTGAACATCTTTTCATGTGTTTATTGGCCATTGGTGCATTTTCTTTGCTGAAATGTCTATTCAAATCTTTTTTTCCCCTTTACTTTGTCCCATAAAACTTTTGATGATTAAGGGAACAGCACTTAGTATATTTTCTCCATTTGCCCTCTTTTGGGGATTTTTTTGCTTGTATTTGCTTCAAACTGAGATGTATTTAACTGATCACTTTCAGAATTTCACGAGTTAGGAAGGTGGTTCTTATGAGGCTGTGGTTCAGCTTCTTATTCTAGTTCGGCTAGTCAGCATTGCTCTGGGCAGATGGCACAGCCTGGACTTCCTGATTGTGGCCAGTGTAAGCTAATGATCCCAAACCCCCTGTGTTGACAAAGTAAGAACTGGTATTGCCATTGAGTTGTTGGAGAAAGTAATCCATAAAGGGAACTTTGTTATCCTGTCAAGGCTATTGCATTTCTAAAACTTAGCCAAGGGAGAGGTGCCAATGTAATGCTAACAGCCAAAGTGGTTTTTCTAGATTTAAATTTTCGACCCTCATTTTATTACTTGATGTGTTTCAAATTATGTATCTTTTTGCCATCACGGGAAGGCTTTGGTTCAACAAATATGGAGCAGCCCCTGCTGTGCTCCCACACCATGTCCTCCAAAGCCCTAGGCTAGGGTAAGGGCCGTTTGGGAGGAGGTAACAGGTGCAAAAGTCATGCGTGGGGAGATTGGGTGGGGTGTTTGAGGGCCAGCAGGGCAGCCGGTTGTGGCTGGGGCAGAGTGATGGTGAATGCACGGGGAAGGAGTCCAGGGGCCAGGCCATAGGGATCTTGAATTTTAGAAAGGACTTAGGGTTTCGTTCTATACCTAATGGGCAGCTGTGGGAGGCTGTGACATGACCCTACCGGTGTTTTAAAAAGATCATGCAGCGCCTGTGCAGAGAATAGATGTAGTGGGGCAAGATTGAGGCAAGGGGGGACCAGGTTGGAAGCTGTTATTGTGGGTAAGGTAGGAGACGGTGGCACCTTGGGCTAGGGCAGCGACGTCAGAGACGGTGGTCGGACGCTGGGTATATTTTTGGAAGTAGAGCCCACGGGACTTACGGCATAGCATATGGGCTATGAGGGAAAAGAGAGAAGTCTAGAACAATTCAAATGTTTTTGGCCTGAGCAGTTGTGTGAATTGAAGGTACTATTTTCTGAGACAGAAAAGACTTGGGGAGGATTGGATTTTGGGGGGGAAATTAACAGTATGAATGAATGATCTAATCTTACAGTGCAAAGACAAAAAAATATGACACAGATAGTTCCTGAATATATTCTCATAAAAGATCAAAGAGTAAAGAAGTATTCGGAGTAAAGCATTCCCTTTTCTGAGTTAATAACCACTGTCAATGGTTTGGTATTTATTTTTATTTTTTTAGCGTATTATGAGGGTACAAGTGCCAAGGCCACATATACTGCCCATGCCCCCCTCCCTGTTTTTTTCTTGTTTTTTTTTTCTATGAATTCTTTTACATAGATGAGATTATATGAATTATTTTGTGTTTCGCTTTTCTAGTTAATACTTTATCTTAGAGATCTTCCATGTCAGTACGTGTAGGTAGTGCATTCCGTTGAGTGACTGCAGAGAGTTCTACGATGTGGGTATACCATAGTTGATTTATCCAGTTTACTACTGAAGGATATTTGGATTGTCTCCGTTCGTCACTATTAGAAAATGTGCTGCAGTGATCATTTTCACATCTGCCTTTGTGTGTGGATCCCAGCATTTCCCTGAAATAGATTCCTCCAAGTGGAATGGTTGCTGACTCCAGTTTTTACAAGCTCTTTGACATCTATTGTTTAGGTCCTTTGCATCCCTGTAGCCAGTTGACATTTGTCTGGTGCTCCTTTGAGTGTGTTAGATGGTTTCTGATGCTTAACCTTTTTGCTTAAATAACAGGCCCTTCTGTTAGGCACTGACATTGATTCTAAAAGAAAAAAGAAATTGTGTGTTTGTGTGTGTGTGTGTGTGTGTGTGAGAGAGAGAGAGAGAGAGAGATAAGAGAGAGGAGAGAATGAGAGATTATAACTAATTGGCTGTGTCCTCATTAGCCTTGGAACTGCCCAATATCCTTTCTGGGCTGCAGGTTCTTATAGGTACAATGGGAGATGGTATAGGGCTTTGCCCATATCTAACAGTCTGTTACAACCTCAAATTTCGGGGACCAAGAAGGAAATCACATTTGTTAGGGTAAGAACAACAGCACTAGTGGCCAGGGAGTTTTTACAAATTAGAGTCAATGGGGTTTACACATTTTTGCAGAAACCCGGAGTGGAGGAAGAGAGGAAATAGTGAGGAAAACAGCTTGGCAGTGTGGGCCAGAAGCTGTCATGGCATGTTTATGTCTGGCTCATTTCACCTTGGTTGGAAGGCACAGAATGCTGCAGAGGGTGAGCTTGGAGGCTGGGCAGTTTCCTGCTATATTTAGAAAGAGGAGATTCCTGGGGTTAGGGTGGTGTGTGTGTGTGTGCTTTCTTTGCCAGATAGACAAAGGTTTGAGGGGTTAGGGAATTCTGGAGCAAACCTTGTTAACTAGCTGGCTTCTCCGAGCCAAGCCAGTAGCTGCGCTTTGACTCCTGCTGCTGCCACACAGCGAAAGCCAAAATAAACCCTATTTTTCATGGTTTGAAGAGACACCACAGGTAGGTTTCAAAACTCATCTGATCTTGCTGTCGGATCTGCTTTTAAGTTTACTCCAGGCTAATTTGAACACTCTGAAAATATGAACAGGCTCCTCCTGTGACACTTTAGATTTTCAGGCTGAGTGAGTGGAACTTTGGCTGTTTCTGTGCCAAGGAGACTGTCAAGCGGAGAGGACACAAACGGTAGCAGAATCCTGATGTCGTATCTCATTATTGCACTTGTGGGGCAGGTGTAGACAATGAATATCCATTGACCAAATAAAAGAGAATAAAAAGTCATTTTTACTTTAATTCATATCTAAATTAAAGGTTATCTAAATAAATAAAACCTTTTTTTTTTTTTTTTTTGAGACAATCTCACTCTGTCACCCCAGCTAGAGTGCAGTGGCATCAGTGGCATCATCATAGCTCACAGCAACCTCAAACTCCTGGGCTCAAGCCATCCTCCTGCCTCAGCCTCCCGGAGTGCTCACACGTGTGAGCTACTGAGTCTGCCAAAAGTTTTTTTTTTTAAAGGTTATCTAAATAGGTAATACCTATAAATAGCACACAACTCAAAAGGGACAAAAAGGAATATGAGTATCCATCCCTCCAACTCCTCCTGTCTCCTGGTCTCCAGTGCTTCTATTGGAGGCAACATTTTTATTAGTTTCTTGGGTATTTTTCAGATGTATTAATAATTCATGCATGTGCCAACAAATATACATATATATGTGTACATATACACACACTATATATGGTAGTATGCCATATGCACTGTTTTGCACCTTGTTCTAATATATTTTAGGTATAATTTTATAGTTGGTATATATAGTTAGCTCACTCATTGTTAGCATTGCATGGTATTCCACTGTATGGATTTAACACAGTTTACATTCCCCTAATAATAGACATTTTGATTATTTCCAACCTTTTAGCATTATAAACAGAGCTGCTGGTGAATATCCTGACACCTCAGGCATGGGGCACATGAGTGAGTATATCTGTAGGACCAGCGGTCCCCAACCTTTTTGGCACCAGGGACCACTTACATGGAAGGCCCTTTTTCCATGGGCCAGGGGTGAGGGTGTGGGGCGTGGTGGGTGTGGAGCTCAGGTGGTGATGTGTAGCCGTTTCTTAATAGGCCACGGACGGGTACTGGGCCGAGGCCTGGATGTTGGGGACTGCAGTGTAGGACAAATTCCTAGAAATTGAACTGCTGGGTCAAAGGGTCTGTACATTTTTTCATTTTGATAAATATTTCACAGCAGTGTTTCAGAAAACTTCTGAGTGAACAGAACTTTATAAATCATGATTTTAGAGTAGGTAGGAAGGAAACCCCACTGTTTTAGAGAGTTTGTTATGGAGTGGTGTCTGTAATAAGACAGCACGTAGAATTTTCTCCATGTTCCCCTTCCCAGTTTGTGTGTATTGTTAATTCTGGGATTAAAAGCCACAGCAAAAATCATTCCCTAGAAGTAGACACAGCTGTACCTGGGAATGTAGGACCCCAGAGGACTTGTTTGCACTCCTAGTGATGCTGCTGTTCTTATCTTGTGCAGTGTGTGCGTTATTCAGGAAGTCTGGCAGGTGTGAAAGGAGGGCAGTCTCCTGCCTCCTGGGACTGGGGACCTTGACTTTGGGCTAGTGGGGACAGCTTGCCTATGCTGGAAGCTTTTCTGTGGGCATTGGAATTCTGGGACTAGTGAGGGAGTCGGGCGTTTTGTCTGACTTCTCTCTCCGGCTACTTTTCCTGCGAAACTTAGCACCTTTCCCTGATGAAGGACAGGATCATGCCACTTGTCCTCTGTAGTCTCTATTCCAGTGCCTGTGATGGCTCCTGTTGGTGTAGAAGGCGACTTTGGCAGGGTTTCTGGAATGGAGCAGGCCCGGTCTCTGTTTTCTAAATGCTCAGTGTCTTGAGAGGAGACAGGGGAAACAAAGGCAGTCCACAGCACAAGGGGATTGCTAGCAGTTTAAGAGTGGCTCTGGGGGAGGGAGCAGAGACCTCTGGGAAAGGCAAGTGAAGGCTTTATCAAGCCCAGGGAAACCGTGTTCCTAAAGGCTTCCTCTGTTACTTTTGCCCCACCTTTACCACTGTTTATTTACTTTGAAAAATCCTACTCATTCAAAAAGTGTATTTATTTCAAAGGCAACGTTTGAGCCTGCACTCAGAAATTGCAGGTTTGACGTGGTTAGCAATATTTTTTTCTAAAATGTCTTCCAATAATCATTAAATCATAATCATAAATTTGGAAAGTCTTTGCCATTATATCACCTAAAATAATCCTCTATTTCTGCAGTGATATGCGATCCACTCTCTGCTTAACACTGTCCCAGGGCAGAGGTGTGGGAGGGAGTGGACACCATCTGCCCGTCCTGCCTGAGGGGCCGGCGAGGTGAGGGCTGCGCTTCTCAGACTAAAGTGTAGGTGGCCACGCGCCAGGGAGTACACTTTGCTGAAAATCTGTTTTACTCGCCAGGATCGCTATTTGAATACTCAAAGCAACACAGGAAAGTTGTAGAGTAGACTGCAGGATCCCACGGTGTTTTTCAGAGTAGATGTGCTTGTGTGCAGGGAGAGGAAAGCACACAGCCAGCAGAGTTTGGTGACTGAGGACGGGGTGAGGACTGAGGAGATGGAGGAGTTAGGGGTGTCTTCAGAGTTTCTCTCCTAGGTTGGGGGGACGGTTGAACTGTGGATCACAGGAGAAGAATCTTGGTGTGCCCTGGGGGAGGCAGAATTAGGTAAGGTCTGCCCTTGCTGAGTTCCTGCAAGGCACGCAGGTGTGGACACTCACAAGGCGTGGGAAGCACAGGTCTAGAGCTCTGGGGAGAGATGGGGCTGCAGTAAAGGTTTGGGTCTCCCCCGGTGGCATTTGAGGCCCTGGGAGGGAATGAGTCCATAGGGGGATAGACCTCTAGCCAGTGGTTCACAGCCTCAGCTGCCCATGGGGACCACCCAAGGAAATTTTGATGTAATTTGGGTTGCAACATGGGCGTAGGGAACTCTAAAAACTCCCCAGGTGATTCTAATGTGCAGCGAGGGTGAAGAACTTCTGGTGCAGAGTGCGTGAGGAGAGTGGAGGCTGAGACCATGGGAGGATTAGCAGGTGGGTAGAAGAGGGGTGGAGAGACTTTGTGCTGTCTGGGTGTCTCTTCCTGGCCAGTTTGGGTAAGGACTTGTTCTGAGGCCTTTGGATTTGACCTTTGGAGGTGAAACTGGAGAAAGCAGTATATAACTGCAAGAGTGGACAGTAAATATCTACGTTATAATATTGTTGTGTGGAATAGATGAAATAATTGTAGATATTGTGCTTAGTGGTGTAAGCAGGCCCATGGTAAGTGCCCTATAATTGGAACCTGCTATTATCATTGTGGCTAGATTGTCCTTGTAAGATAGTGGTTCTTAAAAGTGAAGGTGTCTAATAATTCCCCTAACTGCAGATGCCCAGGCTCCACCCAGGGAGATGCATGAGCTCCAGGGCAAGCCTGGAAACCCAGATTCCCTACATTGCCCTCCACCACTCTGCCAAGTGATTTGCATGGGGGTGGGGAGTCTTCTGACCACAAGTTCATTCTGAATAGGCCAGAAGAGACTCTGTGTAGACCCAGTGCTCAAATCATTTGCCCCTGAATATGCACAGCTGTGCCTTCTAGCCCCACGTTGGGACATCTCAGCTATCTGTAGGGTGTCTGCATTTCTGCAGGCCCAGGAACGATGGGGGCAGTGTTTCAGAAGTATAAAAATTCTAGTGACTCCAGAATGTCTCAGCCAGTGTGGCTCCATGCCTGGGATCCGTTTGTTCCATGAGCTTGGCCGGTGAGCTGGGACCCCTCTGTAGCATTGCTAGGGGGGCTGGGGGTTGGGGCAGGGAGCTCCTGAAAGGAAACTTTTTGCTTCTGGGCAATCACAGGGCAACTGTTTTCCCACAGTGAGTCTTGGGTGCTCTTGTCAGGGTTAAAGTCATTTGGGGTCAGAGCTTGTAATTATGTTGCACTTTTTTCTTTACAAACATTCAGGAAGCATAATGAGCTGGTTGAGCTGTTGCAGGGCTAGGGGGACTGGATGTCTGGGGAGAGCGGGAGAGGAGAGAGACTGGCCGATGGTGCCTCTGAGGTCGCTAAACCCCGAGAGAGCTGATTTCCCCCTTCTGCCAAGGAGGTACCCTCGGGCAACTCATTTCTTGAAAATGCCCCTCCCTCCTCCTGGGTGGCTATCTCTGTTCTGATCTCAGCTGCTTCTCACCCTGTTCAGGAGGCCTGGGTGACTGAACAGACCACAGCCTCTGCTGGTGAGACCCCAGGGTGCCACCACGAGGCGATCACTGCTGCTTTCGCCCTGCTGTTTGCTTCTTAAAAATTTCTGTGGGCTGCTCTTCCCAAAACAGGATTTCTTGCTTTTGTATCTAACTAGCGCAAAGAGATTTTGATGCAAACCCTACCCTGGGTGGCTTATCCTGTACATCATCAGTCCCAGGACTCCTGCCGTGGACAGCATGGCTTTGGGGGAGCTGAAGGTTGGGTGCTTCAGTATCTGCAGGCCTTGTCTCCCAGCTGTTCCCGCTG
>VSMD01104768.1:0-39392 GCA_008750895.1 Mirza zaza
GAAAAGTTTTTGACTCCCCCCAAAATATTAATAACCCACTTTTGGACTGGAAGCCTTAATGATAACATGAACGGTCTATTAACACATATGTTGTATGTCGTGTGCGTCATATACTGTATTACGATAATGTAAGCTAGAGAAAAGAAAATATTGTTAAGGTAATCACATGGAAGAGAAAACATATTTACTATAAGTGCAAGTGGATCATCATAAAGGCCTTCACCCTTTTCATCTTCACATTGAGTAGGCTGACAAGAGGAGGAAGAGGAGGGCTTGGTTTTGCTGTCTCAGGGGTGAAAGAAGCAGAAGAAAATTTACATATAAGTTGACCCATGTAGATCTAACCTGTGTTGTTCAAGGGCCAACTATAATTTTTTTTTTTTTTAGGGAGGCAGAGTCTCACTGTGTTGTCCAGGCTGGAGTGTAGTGGCTTGATCACAGCTCATTGCAACCTCCAATTCCTGGCCTCAAGTGATCCTCCCACCTTGGCCTCCGAAAGTGCTGAGATTATAGGCATGAGCTGCCAGGTCCAGCCCAACTGTTCTTCCTGATTTGCCTGAGATGAGTTGGGTGAGTGACATCATTTCATCAGTTTGAGAAGTAAAGAGAATATTACCAAAGCAATAATACAGGCCATGATAAGAACAAAAAAAAGATCAAAATAAAAATTTTTTTAAAATGTAAATTCTGTTTCAGAGATAAAACTTTTAGAATACAAAAGATTTGTTAAAAAACAAAAAGTGGCCGGGCATGGTGGCTCATGCCTGTAATCGTAGCACTCTGGGAGGCCAAGGGGGGTGGATCACTCAAGGTCAGGAGTTCGAAACCAGGCTGAGCAAGAGCTAGAACCCGTCTCTACTAAAAAAATAGAAAGAAATTAATTGGCCAACTAAAAATATATAGAAAAAATTAGCCGGGCGTGGTGGTGCATGCCTATAATCCCAGCTACTCGGGAGGCTGAGGCAGAAGGATCGCTTGAGCCCAGGAGTTTGAGGTTGCTGTGAGCTAGGCTGACGCCTCGGTACTCTAGCCCAGTCAACAAAGTGAGACTCTGTCTCAAAAAATAACAAAAACAAAAACAAAAAGACCATAGGAGAAAAAGCCTAAAAACAAGGCTTGATGATTTTTGATCAACAGGGGATGCCAATTCACTTATATACAAATGAAGCAACAAAGTTGGTAAGGTCACAGAAGTTGAATTAACTGCCACAAGGCAGGTGGTTAAAATAAGCTTTCTGTGACAAAAATGATTTATAACCTTAGTGAACTAACAGTTTGCCATAGCAAACATTTTAACAAATGTAGTTTCTTATAACAAACACACATATCATCAGAATTACAAATCAACAATTAAATCTGGGACTATTAAAACAAATCTTTCAATATCACAGGAAAGCTCTTGGCCATTCTCAGTAAACATTCTTGGACAGAAACAACTTTATGTTGACAAGATACAGGATAAATTTCCATTTAGCTTGCATTTTATGGCAAATTGGACGTAAATGTTCACTAAGCTTTTCCCAACTCTAATAAGATGGGCTGTCTACTTGACTACTTTGTCTTCTCAAAGCTTCCATTCAACGGTCTTCTAATTCTTTTCAAAGGTTCTCCTTCAACTGCTAATTAGGTTTTGTAGCCTTTGGCTTCAGATATATTTTCTAGTCAAGGTTGCATTTAGAAAGAATGAGGCACTCTGAAAGGAGAAAAGTTATCAGTAGTTTGTGATTTCTCTCGTGGGCCTGTGATGCAGCCATTGACCACAACTGTGACCTATGATTCTAGAATTTTCCATCTCAGCCAGATGGGAACCTGGGAAGTAAGTTACCACACCAAGGTTAAGTGCTTCGAGATGGAGGATTCCCTTCCTTTTTGTGCATGTCTTCCCCACAATGGAAGGCAGGTGAGTAGTAAATACCATATACATATTGAAATGGGTTCTCCTGCTCACACTGCACCTAGCAGCAAAACCAAAGAGAATGTAATAGCAAGCAAATACTATTGCAGATTACCGCCCAGATGCACACCTTGGGCTTTACATTTTTTTTTCTTGTTAATGTAAAAGGTTTCTGTACACAGAGTGATGCTTTCTTCTGGACTCCATGGTCAAAGAGTAGAGTGCAGAGCAGGAAGATCTGAAAACCTCCCAAACGGGTGGAATCAAGGGTTGGTTATTTTAACCACATAAAACAACTTTGTACGAATCCTGTCCTTAACTATCCAACGTTGGTGAACAAATGGTTACTCATCAGGGGAAAATATAAATGCTGATATGTCAGTAACATCCATCTGCACGTAAGAGATCAAACTCTGAAATTACCCACCGCAGTGTGATTTTGCTAGAAGGTTCCATCCTACAGACTCTGCTGGAGCTGCCAGAAAAAAACAAACATCTGGCAAAAGGTCTTTCTACATAGTTTTCCTAGTAATATTCGGTTTTCTTTTCTTGTAGGGGTTGCTTCGGCTGGGTGGAACAAGTCTTTTAAGTGGGGCCGTGTTGACATCAAGGAACAACCTCCTGCTTTTCAGCGTGGAACCTCAGAGAAAAAGTCATGGGACATTAACCCAAGATGATGAAGGCACTCACCTGGTGTTTCGTGCCAAGGATGATTTATGTTTTTCCTAAAGTCTGCCTAGCTGAGCCACTGTGGGGGTGGAAGGTGGTTATGAAGTCGTGGAAAGAAAGCGTGGACTCTGGATCTGACACTGCTTTCCCTCTTCTCGTGTACGAGTGGTGACTAGAGACATTTAGGATGTGTATTTACAAGAGAGTGACATTTTCTGTCCTTGGGGCACGCTTTGCATGTGTAGAGGGCTGTGTGTGTGTGTGTGTGTGTTTAGGGAGCCCTTAGACATAGGCAAAACAGCTGGCTGTTATCTATATATGATTTAAAGGTTGTCACTAAAAGTTTTCCCTCATCAAACCCATCTATATATCCCCGCTAAGTGGCTTTGTTAATATTCATGGTACCTAGAATTCTTTTTTTTGAGACAGAGTCTCGCTTTGTTGTCCAGGCTAGAGTGAGTGCCGTGGCATCAGGCTAGCTCACAGCAACCTCAAACTCCTGGGCTCAAGCGATCCTCCTGCCTCAGCCTCCCGAGTAGCTGGGACTACAGGCATGTGCCACCATGCCCAGCTAATTTTTTCTATATATGTCAGCTGGCCAATTAATTTCTTTCTATTTATGGTAGAGACGGTGTCTCGCTCTTGCTGAAGCTGGTTTCGAACTCCTGACCTCGAGCAATCCACCTGCCTCGGCCTCCTAGAGAGCTAGGATTATAGGCGTGAGCTACCGCGTCCGGCCGGTACCTACAATTCTGCCAGTTATTCATGCTTTTTTTTTTTTAAGACAGGGTCTCACTCTGTTGCCTGTGCTAGAGTGCCATGGTGTCAGCCTAGCTCACAGCAACCTCAAACTCCTAGGCTCAAGTGATCCTACTGCCTCAGCCTCCCAAGTAGCTGGGACTATAGGCATGTGCCACCATGCCCGGCTAATTTTTTCTAAATATTTTTAGTTGGCCAATTAATTTCTTTCTATTTATAGTAGAGACAGGGTCTCGCTCTTGCTCCAGCTGGTTTGGAACTCCTGACCTTGAGCCATCCACCCGCCTCAGCCTCCCGGAGTGCTAGGATTACAGGCGTGAGCCACCACGCCCAGCCAGTTATTCATGCTTTTAATTTAGTTATGGGCTGCTGGAGACCTCCGTCAACATGCAAACATTCGAGGGCAGGCAGTATGTTAAATAATTAGCGCTGGTAACTTGGGTCTCAGTTTACGTGACTTGCCAGAAACAACCAGATTATTCAAGATTTGAAAATTAGAGCAGAAAGTTTTTTAGGGGTGATAGTGGGTGGCTGTTGAGGAGACATGAGGACAGTTCTAGAGTCTGGGAGGTCCTCAATTTTGCAGTATGGTTTATTGAGTATGTAAAAAGGATAACCTGGGGCCGGGTGTGGTGGCTCATGCCTGCAATCCTAGCACACTGGGAGGCCGAGGAGGGAGGATCGTTTGAGGTCAGGAGTTCGAGACCAGCCTGAGCAAGATCGAGACCCTGTCTCTACTAAAAAATAGAAAGAAATTAATTGGCCAACTAAAATCATATAGAAAAAAAAATTAGCCGGGCATGGTGGTGCATGCCTGTAGTCCCAGATACTTGGGAGGCTGAGGCAGCAGGATCGCTTGAGCCCAGGAATTGGAGGCTGCTGTGAGCTAGGCTGACGCCACAGCACTCTAGCCTGGGCAACACAGTGAGACTGTGTCTCGGGAAAAAAAAAAAAAAGGGATAACCTGGACAAGGAAAAGGTTTTGACATCACAAGGTTTTGAAGATGGGAAGCAGGAGAAAAAGGAAACTACATCTCCAAAAGGTGAACAGAGTGCTAAAGAGCAACTTTGCTTATGTCATGAATTTTCCAAAATCTGCTCCATTTCTTTCTTTAATTGTGCATAGGAGTGTGTTTTTACGTTTTGGGCACAAGAGGTTCTGAACATGTCTATACTTAACTGAATATTTTTTTTGTGTGTCTACTTTTTTTTAAAATAGTCTCCTAGTAGGTATGCTGGGTACGTACCTATGCACAAAACTTGAGAGGAGGTATGTGGTATGTGTACATCCACGTTTCCAGAAGAAAAGGGAATTTGCTATGCACTTATTGTTTTGTGTCCTTGTACACGGGCCGCCCTTGGGATTCATCCCTAAAACACCCGGCTGATGCTGCAAACCGTGTTTCAACATTAAGCGGTTCGTCTTAAATGCATGAAATGAAAGAAAACAGAAAGCTGCGTTGCTGTATAAATGGGGCAAGTTAGTGAAACAAAGGTAAATAAAGGGGTAAGCTAGCAAAACAACCAGGTGAGTTTAGCTAGATAGATGAAAGGGTAACTACTACTTCAATAATGTGCTGAGCTGCTAGGATAATAGAACAATTTACCTAAACAGAGCAGCACCGATTTGTCAAGGGCATTGATTTTTTTTTTTAATTCTCTCTCTAGGAGGAAAGCGATTCCACTTTCGTCCTGCAGGTGGCAGCATTGCCGGCCACAACCTGGTGGGCCATGGTTGGCTGCCTCTGTGTGATGAATCCGCCCAGGCAGAAATGCCTGTTTGCTTTACAGGAGCCTTGTAGTTTTCCAGAATTTCATTAAGAAGAGAAAGGCCACTCTTATTACTAGTACAGTCATTTTACATATCCGACATGTCTCCAGAGCAGGCAAATACAGTAACAGTGTTAAAAGTGCCTGGGTGGCCATTCCAGAACAGATGTGAGAATTTGTTAAATTCTGGCTTACAGCGAAAAATAAATCTACTGCTTTTAATTATATTTACGAAAAAGAATACTAGAGGCAAATCTTGGCGAGATTGCAGCCTGGAAATAGTCATTGTGTTGGCTGTAACCACACACTTCGCTTTCAGTTGCATATTATGCTTGTATACAGTCTACTTTCTTGATTCTGTTTATCTGTTGCATAATGCCTTTATTAAGCAATAACTCACCAATAATTGGCCAAGTTTCTGCCATGTTCTGAGTTCTGTGACATATAAATTCTTAGACTGTGAGCTCCTTGAGAGTGGCCACCATGTGTTAATTGTGGTGTGGTCCCAATACTGATATCATACACGTAAAAATGGTATTTAATATTTACCGAGTGCTTAATATTTGCCGGTCACCGTTCCAAATACTTTAGGTGTGTTACATTTGATTTTCGTCACAAGGCTGTAAGGAATGTACCATTTATATCCCCATTTTATAGATGAAGAAATGAAGGCATAGGGAGATTAAGTAACTTCTACAAAATTTTTCATGATATGATAATCTTGGTTTTTATATAATTTACTGTTTGCTTTCTGAATTTTTGTTTGTCTGTTTATATCCCTCAGAATGCCAAATGTTTGAGTTCCTGAAAAAGTGATGCAAAGCAACATTTCACATATTTTTAAAAAAACATATTTTGTCATTATGCAAATACCGAATGATCACACTTATATGAGGTATCTAGAGTAGTCAGATTCATAGAAACAGAAAGGAGAATGGTAGTTGCCAGGGGCTGGGGGAAGGGGGAATGGGGAGTTGATGTTTAATGGGTAGGAAGTTTCAGTTTTGCCAGATGGAGAGGTTCTAGAGATCCCCTGCGTGTCAACATGAATCTACTTAACGCTACCGAACTGTACACTTAAAAATGGTTAAGACGGTAAATTTTATGTTGTGTGTTTTTCGACCACAATTAAAAATTTAAAAAAGAAACTTGTCAAAGAGAAACAAACAAATCATATGTTGTCATTATGTAATGAATTCAGTTTGTAGTTATTTAAAATTTTATTTGAGGCTCTTTAGCACATTAAAATCATATTTGTTGAACTAGTAAGTTTATTTTTAATGTTCTTAACAATGAACTCTAAAAAATTATATGTCTATTTGAAATGCCAAAAGCTTCTGATAAAGAGAATTACTGATGAACAGTTTTTAAATGGAAGAGAAAAGTGTCCATATAGGCAAAATGTGCTAATTTGTTAAAATTTGTTTGTAAAATTTTACTATAGTGGCCAGGTGTGGTGGCTTATGCCTGAAATCCCAACATTTTGGAAGGCCGAGGCAGAAGTATCACTTGAACCAGGAGTTTGAGACCATCCTGGGCAACATAGAGAGACCCTGTCTGTACAAAAAATTTTTCGTGTGTGCCTATAGTCCTAGTTACTTGGGAGACTGAGGCGGGAGAATCACTTGAGCCCACATGACTTGGGTTTAAATAATTACTTTGATGTGTACTCATGCAAATCACTCCATATCTCTGACCCATAATTTCCTCATTTTTAATGAGAAATAATAATCCCTGTGTGTCTCTCAGAATTGTTGAATGGATTGAATGAGTTCATTAAAAGAGAACATTTAGGAATATTAATGACCCTAAGTATAAAATTGTGATCAATGTTATCAATGCTTTACATTTGTATGGCAAATTATATAGAAAGTCTACGCTTCATGTCAGGGTGGACTATCTTAGCTTGAGAAATCCTAGAAGGCTCATAGTAGTTCTTGTTTAGTTTTTGTATGTGTTGTGTAGAATCACACACAGAAAATTTACGGGCAAGCCTTTAGGTGATGATGTTAAAACCACAAAGGGTTTGAAGCCTAAATCCAATCACCCGTCGCACAAAGATCCAATTGTTGAGACAACGAGTATTGTCAAGGAAGAAAGGAATTTTTTAATACGGAAGACGTCTTGTTAGGAGAAGGAGAGACGCTGCCTCAAATCTGTTTCTCTCCGACTAACAGAGATCATGGGCTTTTAAAGGAGGGGCCATGTGCCTTTGGGGGCAGGTTGAGGTGTAACTGACAAGGGGGCTACAGGTATTGGGGGCAAGTTGTGGGGGATGGCAAGTCCCCGTGTCAAGAAGTCTGTCCTGGGCCTTCAGAATCTCAACTCCTTTTCTTGCAGAAAATCTATCATTTCTGGGAAACAACTCGAAAGGTCAAGGAGTTAGTTAAGGGAGAGGATTTTTAAAAAATCACATAGGGGGTCATTGAAATTTGTTCGTGGTACTGACATGGTTACAGGGGTGCTGACAATGATAGTTGAGATATCATTCTGGAAAGACAAAGCATAGTTTTTACTTAGGAAATAGAGATGATAGTTTGACACTCTCAAATAAGTTGACCCAAATGGATATTGGGGATAACCCCTTTATTAAAGGTCTGGACTTTTTGAAAAGTAGAGCTTCTTTTCTTGCGGTTTTGTTTATTTCACTATGCAGCGATCTAGAGCTACTACTCTTGACAATATGGGACATACTTCCTTTCTGTTCTTTCTATGTAGATTTTTCCCATAGCTGAGCTCATATCATACATGTTATTTATTTATACTTAAAATTTTTTTTGGAGATGGGGTCTTGCTATGTTGTCCAGGCTGGAGTGCAGTGGCACAATCATAGTGCACTACAGCCTTGAACTCTTGGGCTCAAGTAATCCTCCTGCCTCAGCCTCCCAAGTATCTGGGACTGAAGGTGTGTGTCACCTTCCTGGCTTGTACGTGTAATTTAGCATGCTACTTTTGACGCTAAGAAACATATTATGGGCATCTTCCTATGTCTTTAACTATCCATAAAATCCTATTAATGGCGTCTGAATATTATATTACTTGGATTTATACTAATTGAACCGATTGCTTAATGTTGGACTTTTAATGTTGTTCCATTTTTAACATTAATGTGAAGATTTTGTTACCTCCACTGTGGAACTACTGATCCAGACCCAATTTTATTTCTTTTTTAGGAGAATGGCCTGGACTCTCTGCATTGGCTCCTATGAGAATTTTCTGTGCACACAGAATTGCCAAGGAAGTTGTGGAGGTCTTCACAGATTCTCTGAAATATCTGTAACCATGTCAGTCCTCCAAGTTTATTTTGTGAAGATGGGAACAGCATGTGGTATTACCATTTCCTCTGCTTAAAACCATCACCCCAATCCCCGGGCTGTCATTTCAGGAACATCTTAACAAATGAAAATTCTCCTCTGAGTCAATAGTAATTATAGGAATTTATCACAATTGCCAATCAAGGTGTTCTGAAGAGACTCATCTTTCTTGTTAAATTAGCTTTCACTGCACGCAAACAGTGAGTTATCTTTAGGAAATCAATTGCGGGGAAATTACAGCTTTCATGGAGTGATATAACCTTGCCAATGGTCTTGTTACACAAAATTCCTCTACCAAGAAATTCAGCTGGGTTCACATCACTTATTTTCCGGGTCTGTATTTCAATGCGGTAAATGTGGAAAAAGTCAACTTCCGAAGGCCAAGGAAGGGGGTAGAGACGAGGACCTTGGAAATGTCTCAAGACACCTGCAGCCAATTAAACCGTCACCCCCTGAATAGGTCAGTAGGCTGAGGTTGTCATTTCAAAAGACTTTGATCCAAGGGATTTGAGGACAGATGTCCTGGCAGGAGATGTCACTGGCTGTTTTGTACACGCTTACACTAGAAGAAGCTTTAGTTGGAGGAGACTTTGAGTAATTACTGAGCTCTTTAAAGAAGCAGTAACATCGGAGGTTTTTCTGAGAAGCCTTGGTGACCTGGGTGATCAGGGACCATTTCCTGCGGCAGCTGGAGGAAGTCCATTTTAGCATTTAATCTCTGCTGCAGGTTCCCACATCAAATGTATGGCTCATTGATGCTATAACAAGGTGGTAATTAATATGCAATTAACCCGGAACTACTAGGGAATTACCATGTGGTTTTTAAATGAACCTGACTCAGCAATTTTTATATTTATTGGCTGTGCCCTGTGCCTTTTTTCCTCCTAGGACATTTGTGAGTGCACTATAGGACGCCAGCTGTCATGAAAACCTAACACGATCCTAGCCTGTTACTTAAGCATGACCCCTACCTGGGCAGGGCATGTGTATAAACTAGGTATGCCTCAGCAGGTTATTAGTGGCATTGGCAGAAGGACCTCTTTTAAGTTGAGTGTCAGGTCCTGTGTTAAACACCTCTTCCCTAAGTTACCTCATTTACCTTATGGGGTTGGACTATTATCGTTCCCATTTTACCGATGAGGAAACTGAAGCACTTGCCCAAGATCTCCAAGGGAGGAAATGACAGAGGAGCAATTTCAACCCAGGCAGGGGACTCTTGAGCCCACGTTCGATGCCTCTTTCCTCATTGAATTCTCTAGCAAGGGCCCCTGGGGGCTAAGCACTAACAGTAGTGCATGTACGTGCTGTGGAACCTTCCTTATCAGTCTGTTGGGCATTGCCTTTTTTGAGAATGTCGGAGACAAAGAAGATTGGTCTCCATTTGGTAGGTGGATAGATGTAGGCTCTGGGGAGAAAAAGATTGCAAGGGTTGCACTCTATTCCTACTTTTTCAACTAATAATTTTATTTGATTTTGGGTTCAGTTGCTGTCCTAGATCTTTTGGGAAGCTGTAACAAAATGCCCTAGACCGGATGGCTTATAAATAACAGAAACTTATTTCTTTATAGCTCTTGAGGCTGGGAATTCTGAGATGAGGGTGAAGCATGGTCAGGTTCTAGCGAGGTCCTCTCCCAGGCTGCTCACTTCTATGTCTTTCTATGGTGGAAGAAGAGAGAGCTCTGGTCTTCTTCAGCCCATTCTAAGGGCACTAATTCCATTCACAAGGGCTCCACCCTCATGACCTGATGACCTCTCAAAGGCCCCACCTCCTGGTACCACCACCTTGGGGATTAGGTTTCAATACATGGATTTTGGGCAGTGGGAAGGGCACAGAACTTTCAAACCATAATAGTCACTTAATATTTCTAGTGGCTCAAGCCTGTAATCCTAGCTCTCTGGGAGGCCAAGGCGGGTGGCTCGTTTGAGTTCAGGAGTTCGAAACCAGCCTGAGCAAGAGCGAGACCCCGTCTCTACTATAAATAGAAAGAAATTAATTGGCCAACTAATATATATAGAAAAAAATGAGCCGGGCATGGTGGGGCATGCCTGTAGTCCCAGCTACTTGGAAGGCTGAGGCAGGAGGATCACTTGAGCCCAGGAGTTTGAGGTTGCTGTGAGCTAGGCTGATGACACGGCACTCACTCTAGCCTGGGCAACAAAGTGAGACTCTGTCTCAAAAAAAAGATATATATATATATATATATATTTCTAGCTTCGGTTGCTTAATTTTCTTTTTTGAAAGGTAAAATTGCATCAGATGAAGGCTACGATCCCTTCCAGAAACGAGATTTATAATTCTATGGAATTAACCATTTTGGAAACATCCTTGAATTATCTATCATATAGTTTCAGGGTTCGGTACCACAGTTCTAAAACCGTGAATTCAGACAGAGAGCCTGGTTAGGACGCATGATGACATTATTATCCAAGGGTCACTAAGGCTAGAGGAAGGTGCTAGAAGAGGAGGCTGGGGCTCTGAGAGAGGGCGTCCCATGAAGTGACATCTTAAAGGGGTAGGCAGGGAGAAAGGAGTAGGGGCTGGCACTTGTCAAGGGTCAAAACCAACGGAAATGACAAGGAAACACTATGGAACATCTTGCAATAGAAAACAGCCATCGACTGTGGGAACTCAAAGGAGAATTTGGTCTGAATGTTAGATGGGGCCCAGGGGAGTTTGTTAGCATCTAAAGAACTTTTGTAAGGAAATAACATCAAATGCTAGGTTCCCTTACCTGGATGGTCGAGGTAGTTTATAGGCAGATAAACCGTGCTATTCGGACACAGGACACCAATGCACCTGCAAGGTGACTTTCTCAGTTTGCTCAGGTAGGACACGTCGGGAAAGCACATCCAGTGTCTTGTGCGAATTTAGAAAAAGGTACCCCAAGGGCAGGCACAACCCCTTGGCAGTGTGGCTTGGGGAGCGGATCATGCCACCATGAGGAAAGTGCTTCTTTCCCCAGGCTGCTGTCCCTGTAATCTAGGGTTAAGGCAGACAAGGAGGCAGGGAGAGCCTGAGTGCGGCCATTTTGATTGACACCGGACCCGACCCACCCTGACCAAGAAAGTCGCCAGCCGGGGACCACCCGAGGATGGATGAATTACTAGGCGGATGCCTTCCAAACTGTGCTTACCTTTCTGTGACAGCAGTTCATGGCCCGAGCTCAAGATGTGGCTGGTCACATATGGCTAAGTGTTTCCCAGTGGGGTTTTGAGTATTTAAAAATATTACTATTGCCCCATGAGGGGTGCCCCTCCAGCTAGGGAGAGGACCCCTATTCTGTGGAGTGGAATCTGTTGTCTACCCCTATCTCAACAAACTTCCTGTTGCTAGTTGTCTCACACTCGAATTCTTTCCCCCATGAAGCCTAGAACCCACTTGACAAGTTCAGGGGTCTTTCCTCCCTTCCTGGGGACGCCCCCTGCACCACCTGGGCCAAGGACATGACTGGGGCGTAGCCTCGTGCTGGAGGCCACCCCCCTGCTGCTCCTGGCCGGGGACCCCTCGTGAATATAAGCAGCCTGCACAACCACGCGTAGCATCTCTACTTCTCGAATTAGGGCCCCAATGTTGGCCGAATCCAGGCTTTTGCTGAAGGGAGCAGCCCGTGTAGCTACAGGATCAAGTTTTCTCCCTCTGCAAGAGTGGCCTTCTATCTGCAGAGCGGAATCGAGACGTCTCTCTGATTCCATTTCCCCTGTTTATAGGCCGTGGCCTCTGATGTATGTCAGGGGCGCTAATACTCGTTGGTTCTACGGGTTGATAGACTGGAGAGACGGTGTGAAGGTATAAAATCAACCTGCCATTCCTGGCTTCCCTCCTTGATCTAGTTATGAGTTTAGCAGCTGAAATAGTTTATGGCCCACTCCTGTCCGGAGAGGCTACAGGGGAGCCCTGCTCCGAGAAATAACACCTTGCACCAACTCAATGCACCTAAAGACATCGAATGAGAGTTGCAAGCGTCTGGAGTCAGTGCTCTGTCTTTCAGGCTGGGAAGGGCCAGGGCCTTGGAGGCTGCAGCCTTTGAATCAGAGCCCAAGGCCAAACACAATTTCATGACTCTTCCCGTGCCCTCAGTGTCCCCTGGGCCGGAAGTCATAAATCTACAGAAGGCGGCGGCTCCTTACCCTGAAGGGGCCCTGGAGCGTCTTCCAGTTGTTCTATCAAACTTCTGTCTTTGCTAGAAGCGAGTGACACCCTCTGTGTCCCCAGGGTTTGAAAGCAAAGGGGGCTCGGAGCATCTTGGAAGCTGGCGGGGACAGGGATGGAAGGCAAGTATTGAGCCAAAAACCAGCCGAAAGACATTTAAAAGGGGAATAGAATACTTCTCCTTGTGTTCTTGTTCGTCATCACAAAAATAATAAAACAACATCAAATGAAATTAAAAAAAAAAGAAGACTGTGACCCACAGCCCTGCATCTCTGCACAGCGACTGTTTTCACTTTCGCATATGGACTTTCGGTTCTTGTTTTTGTGGCTGTACATTTTACACAGTTACAAATCAGAGTCACTATTTATAATATATTCGGTGGAGGAAGCAGAGTGCTCAATGCCTTCCTGTATTTCTTCTCCATCCAGGGGTGGGGAACCTGGGGCCTCAAGGCCACATGTGGCTCTCCAGATCCCCGAGTGTGGCCCCTGGACCGAATACAAACTCCGCAGAACAAATCCCTTTATTAGAAGGACTTGTTCTATACAGTTTGGATTCAGTCAAAATATGTATATGTATACACACACACACACACACACACACATATATACACACCACGTTTATTGTTCTATTTGCAGAGTACAGGCACAGAGCATGGTTCCATGTGATACCATCTTCTCCTGTACTATAGTCTCCTACTATAGTCTCCTGCCAGGTCAGGATCTTGAAAACAAAAACTGAGAAGAAAAGCTGGCTTCAGGCATTCTAAGGGAGGTGAGGCTCTTGGCTGCCTTCGTAGAATGGGAAGGATGGAATGCAATGACAAAACAAAAACGTAAAAGTATCATGCCGCACCCCTTTTAAAGTAGTTATTCTACCCCTTTAGAGTAGTTAGGTAATTTCTCAAAGTCACTGCGGTAGCCAGAATGATGACTCCCCAAATATATCTACATCCTAATCCTCGAAAGCTATGATTAGGTTGTTTCACGTGAACACAAAGGAATTTGCAGATGGGAGATTCCTGGATTATTTCCTAGATTATTCAAGTGTGTTCAATCTCATGTCATGAGCCCTTAAAAGTATAATACAGGCCAGGCGTGGTGGCTCGCGCCTGTAATCCTAGTACTTTGGGAGGCCAAGGCAGGGGGATTGCTTGAGGTCAGGAGTTCGAAACCAGCCTCAGCAAGAGCGAGACCCCGTCTCTACTATAAATAGAAAGAAATTAATTGGCCAACTAATATATGTAGAAAAAATTAGCCGGGCGTGGTGGCGCATGCCTGTAGTCCCAGCTACTCGGGAGGCTGAGGCAGGAGGATTGCTTGAGCCCAGGAGTTTGAGGTTGCTGTGAGCTAGGCTGACTCCATGGTACTCCCTCTAGCCTGGGCAACAAAGCCAGACTCTGTCTCAAAAAAAAAAAAAAAAAAATATAATAGAACAGGGAAGCAGAAGGTGGGTCAGGCATGAGTGAGAATTGGATGGCATGTTGATGGCTTTGAAGGTAGAGGAAGGAAGCCATGGGTCAAGAGACGTGGCAGTTTCTGGAAGCCTGCACAGCCTTTAGCTCTAGGCAACAAGAAAACAGGGACCTTGGTCTTACAACCACAAAGGACTGAACTCTGCCAACAATCTGAATGAGCGAGAACAGGGGTCCTCCCTGGAACTTCCAGAAAGGAGCATAGCCTTGCCAACACCTTGATTTTAGCCTAGTGAGTCTGTAAGTGTGACTCAAGGAACTGTAAGATCATACATTTACGTTCTTTAAACCGTTGTGTTGTGATCATTTGTTATGCCAGCAATAGCTAATACAGTCGCAAAGCTATTAAAAGCCAAGATGGCACCTCATACTCAAAAGCCCTGTGTTCTCTCTGTTATATTATGTTTTGTCATTTTAAAGCGTTCCCTGGTCCCACTCTATTCTACACAAAGTCAAATTAGGAAATGGGAGATGTGATTTCTTTTTTTCTTTTGGAAATAACCTATTGTTGCAAAAACAATAGATCTTATTCAAAGAGCGTTAAACAACACATAGAAATATGAAAAGAAAGTAAAAGCCGCCCCCCAAAATTCCATAATTTAAAAGTTGGCACAAACATCCTTTTCACAAACATCCTTCCAGAAAATTTGCTTTGCATGTATGCACGATAAATATTTATACTTTTATATGTTTCCGTAATTGCTTTTCTGACTGTTCAATTTTTCATAGATATCATCGTGTCAGTAAATATAGATCAACACCATTATTTTAGGTGACTGAGTAATATTCTATTGTATGGATGTTACATAATTGATTTAAGCAATTCTTATAAATGGGCGCTGATGTTGTTTCCAATATTTGGCTCTTATAAACAAAACTGTGATTAATATCTTTTTATCTTACCTTTCTTGTTTGAACATTCCATTAATTTCAAAATGGAGATATTCAGAGTATGTATTAATTACATTTTTATATGTTTTGAAAAAACTGCCTTCCAGGCTGGTTTCATGATTTAACATTCACAAGAATACTGTGTGAGTCAGTGTTTCTATAAACGCATAAACATTAGGTTCTGTTAATCTTTTTAATCTTTGTCTACGTGATAAGCAAATATGTTTTTGTTTTTCACTTTTTTGTTATTTCACAATTGGCTTTTTAAAAATGTTTTTCGGTCACTGTGTTTCCTTCTTTGTGAGCTTCTTATGAGAAATTTTGATGCAGCACAGTGTAAAAATGTAGACCCTTTTTAATAACTGAGTCATCATTTGCTAGTTGTGCCATCTTAAACAAGTTATTTAAATAACCTGAGCCTCAGTTTTTTCAACTGTCAAATGGGTATAACATTATTTACCTACTAAAGTTTTTGAAAGAGTTAAAGGAGATAATTTAGGTAAAGCTCTTAGACTGTGCTTGGCACGTAGGGAGGTGTTTCATAAATATTTGTTATTATTAGTGAGATAATTTGGTGTTTTTTTTTGACTTGCAAGAGATTAAAAGCTCCTTAATTATCAAGGCTATTTATCTTTTGACATTTATGCTGCAAAACGTTTTATGTCAGTATATTTTAAATCGATAAATATAAAGAGGGAAACACGTGTAAGTCACATAGAAATATAGTGACTTTAAAAAAAATTCTTTTGAAAAAACTGAATCCGTGTATTACCGTTCCAAGCTAGTCCTGCAAAGGGATTTCATCTGAAAAAAACTAGAGCAACTCCAAAAAGATCCTGCCGTACTTGGCTGTTCTTATTTCTACATTGTCATTTGCAATTTGGCTGGGGCTGTCATTAGTTCTCCGGGACTAGGTACAGCTGTAGGAATTTTAGATTATTACAAAGACAGGAGGGGAGCTCCACCCCAAAGCGTTGGCCAAAGCTTCCTTCGCTAGTAAGACCCTCACCGAGCAACTGGGGGGTGGGGACACCATCACCACCTAAGCTCTAACCCAAACCAATCCTTAGTCTGGCTGGACCCTGGCCTCACAGCCCCTTCCTTGAATATTGGCATTAGCATTTCTAAGTTCTAGGTCTCCTGCAGGGGAGGAGACCTGCGCTTGGGAGCCCCTCCCACGTGGGCAGGGGAGGGTGGGTTCTTCTCACATCCATGTCGCTTTGCAGCTCTCTCACTCCTCCCTGGAGGGGCCAATGCTCTGCCCCCCTTTCCCCTGCCAAGACGTTTCCTGAATCCTCAGCTGCTCTCTCTTCCCTGATGGATTTGGGGCCACCCGCCAGCCAGCCAGCCGCTGACAGGGGAGGGATTCGTTGATTCCTGTTAACAACTATTAACAGGGCTCCCTGTTTCCCGGGCAACCGACAGGATGACGCCCCTCCCTGTCTTCTGTTTTCAGGGCACAATTGATCCCTCTTCACCACCTTAAGTGGCAGCCGTTTAAATCATATTGACGTCCGCCGTTCAGAGTGATGCCTCTGATGTCTGGCGTGTTAACAGATTAAATATGGGAGCTGGAATCCTGAACATGCCATTTACCTGTTTTGGGGTGGAGGTCGCTGCAAAAAGTGAGACGCTTGGGTTTTTTTTTGTCTTTGTGTCTGACTTTTGTCTGGGCATGCATCTTTTTTTTTCCTGTCTGGATTCCTTTCTTTTTATTGTTCATTAAATTTTTTTTTTTTAATTTTTATTTTTTGAGACAGAGTCTCACTTTGTTGCCTAGGCTAGAGTGAGTGCCGTGGCGTTAGCCTAGCTCACAGCAACCTCACACTCCTGGGCTCAAGCAATCCTCCTGCCTTAGCCTCCCGAGTAGCTGGGACTACAGGCATGCACCGGCTAATTTTTTTCTATATATATTAGTTGGCCAATTAATTTCTTTCTATTTATAGTAGAGGCGGGGTCTCGCTCTTGCTCAGGCTGGTTTCGAACTCCTGACCTTGAGCAATCCACCTGCCTCGGCCTCCCAGAGTGCTAGAGTTACAGGCATTTCGTGCCTGGCCTATTGTTCATTCATTTTTAAATAGATCCCCAGTGCCTCAGTGGAGGGAGTCAGGAGGATTTTAGGAGGTCTGCTAATCTCTAGAATCTTCCAGAAGGATGCTGAACGCTGTTTTAAGTGCATCCGTGTTGGGCGGGTAGGGTGAACAGGCAGGTGAGGAAGGACAGAAAACCAAAGCGGGCTTGGGAGGAGAAAACGTTAAGATCCAGTGTTCGTTACGTCTAAAAAGAGATGGGGCTCCCACGAAGCGAGTCTCTCCGGGGACACCAGCGTTGCAGGGACGAGTGGGCCACTTGGCGAGGTGGTTTGCTTGCTGTTTCTTTTTTATTCAAAAAAAAAAAACAAAAACAAAAAAAACCAAACAAAGCCACTACTTTTTTTCACCCACCACAGCCAGCATGCTTGCGAGAGGGGACACAGGCGACAGAGCTGTTCTTCTCTTCCCAGGTGGTGACTCCTGGCGTCGCCCACTGGGGCCCGAGTCATGAGAAGGGCAGGAAGGCTGCCCTGGGGGCCCGTGGTCCGCGCCTGGGTGGGCCCGTCACCCTGTGCCTGCCGCAGGTAGGCTGTCCCCTCCGGGAACAGGTGTATTTCCGCGAGGTTGCATTCCAGAATGTCTGTGGCTCGCTCGTCTGGGAGTTGCGGGTTTGCCAAGCGCAGCGCAAAGCCACAGAGTAGGGGGTGGGGACACGACTTTCTTAAGGACGGGTGGCTGATGGCCCCCCCAAAGTGGACCCGGAGAGTCTGATGAAACAGCAAGGAGAAGGCGTTCAGGCGACGATTGCTTCCCTCGCACCCCTTAAGTGAGCTGGCAGTCCCGAGCTTCTGCTCATGGTGCACCTGATTGATTGATCGATTTGACGTTACAGCCTCCGAAAAAATTGGAGGAGCTGCAGTTGTTGCTGCAGGTGGCTGCCAGCTCCACGCGGCGTGAGTGGCTGGTGTCTGGGAGGTCCCTGGGGGGGGGAGGCCGTGAGGATTCTGCTTCTGCGCTTCACTGTCGCTGCTGTCGCCTCGCAGACCCCCCTGCGACCAGGGGGGCCGAGGGCTCTGGAGGTTAATGTGCTGGCAACACACATGTGCGCGCATGCGACATGGGTGCACACGCATGCACGTGCTACGGGCACGTCATATCCGTTGGGGTTTTTGTTAAAATGACCTGGAAAATGATCTCATTCTGCATTTGCCTCTACTTCTGGGAACCTGGTCATCGTGAGATACTGACAAGGAAGTTTGGTGGAGCCCCTGGGAACAGCCAGATGATGGGTTCTTGGCCATCTCCATAGTTTGGCATTTTTTGGAGTTGAGTCACAAAGTAGGGGGCAAGGATGATGAGACCATTTGTTGAGCTGTTTACTTATTTACTTAAGTAGAGTCGCAGAAAGAGTCCCTGCCTCGGGGACTATCAGGCAGGGAGCAAAGGGTGTTCCACGCAAAGGGAAGGACGTGTCAATGACCTCATGTCCTCCGTTTGGGACACGGTGGATGGAACAGTGAAGGAAACCACTTTGACTCATGCCTATGGCCCTACTATTTTCTCAAGAGGTAGCTGCAGAGTAAGGTGAGTCCAGGCCACTGACACTTATTATTTTATTTTATTTTTTGGAGGTCTTGCTGTGTTGCCCAGACTGGAGTGCAGGGGTGCAATCACAGCTCACTGCAACCACCAACCAGCCTCCCGAGTAGCTAGGACTACAGGTACACACCACTATGCTTGGCTAATTTTTCCCGCTCACTTTTTGTAGAAATGGGGGTCTCACTATGTTGCCCAGGCTAGTCTCGAACTCCTGGCCTCAAGCAATCCTCCCGCCTCAGCCTCCCAAAGTGTTGGGGTTACAGGCGTGAGCCCCGCTGTGCCTGGCCCACTGACCCTTAAATTCCCTTAAGCTGATGAGTGATATTTCACTATTTTGTCTCTTGGTTTAGGGTTTTGGGTACTTTAATATTCAAATATCCCTGGGGGAGGGAGTATTTTCAGTTTTTTTTTTTTTTTTAAATTTTTCACTCATTTACACCTTGCTGGGAGTTGGATTATTAGATCTTCTCCCAGGAACACGTTTTGAGGGGGTGAGTGAGTGGGGTGGTGGACGCAAGCGGGATCTGCAGGCAATGACTAGCATTGCTCTCCGGGGGACTGATGAGGTAATTCACCATCTAATTGTCTGTGTCTTCTGGAACTTACGGCTGTCCCCCGGGAGTGGCAGCAAAGGTGGCTGGGGTGGGCACGAACACCTGTGCTTCCTTTAGTCTTGGTTTCTTTGGGTTTGCTCGTTCCATTGCATTGGGGAAACTGAGGGCCTGGGAACTGCTTCCGAATAATTCCTGCTAAATGTGGCCCTAACCATTCCAGGATGATGGCATTGATAGATGATGAATTCTACCTCATCCTCAGGGCAAGCCCTGGGGAAATGCGTGAGGTGTGCGGTTTCTGCTTTTGGCATCCCATCTGCTCCCTCTCCCCCAAACCCCTGATCTGCCCCAAACCTGCGCCAGTGGAGGCCCTTCTCTGGCTATGTTGATAGTGATGTCATCCTTCCAATCACTTCCGGTCATGCACGTCACCGCTTGAGGAGGTTCTGGTGGTTCTACCCTCAGCCTCTAGACAGACAGGTCTGAAGATTCCTCATGCCTCCACTGCCGTCGCCCTGGTTCCTCTACTGTCGGCTCTTGCCTGGATGACGAGGGCCTCCGAGAAACTCTCCTACTTCTTCTATCTTTGTCCTTGTGGACCAGAGTCTATTCTCAGTACAGCAGCCAGGGTGATCCACCCAATCATAACCCAGATCCTGCCACTTCTCGGGCTTACGACCCGGCAACAACTCACTATTTCAAGAGTAAGCCTGGGCGTGGTGGCCCTCACCTGTAATCCCAGCACTTTGGGAGGCTGAGGTGGGAGGATCACTTGAGGTCAGGAGTTTGAGACCAGCGTGAGCAAGAGTGAGACCTTGTCTCTACAAAAAATAGAAAAATTAGCCGGTGCGGGGGCGTGTGCCTGTAGTCTCAGCTACTTGGGAGGCTGAGGCAGGAGGATCGCTTGAGCCCAGGAAGTTGAGGTTGCAGGGAGCTATGATGATGCCACTGCACTCCAGCCTGGGCCACAGAGCAAGACTTGATTTAAAAAAAAAAAAAAGTGAAACCAAACTTCTTACAGCGACCTGAAAGGCCCTACATGATTTGGCCCCTTGAGCCATGGCACCTCCTTCCCTCAGTTCTCTTTGCCACCCAGCTCCAGCCACACTGGCCTCCTTATTCTTCCTGCAACAGCCCAGGTACACTCCGACCTGTCCCCTTTGCTCTAGCTGCACTCTTCACCTGGAAAGTTCTCCTCTACTGAGATCCACTTGGCCAACTCCCTCCCACCTTCTACTCTTCGCTCGGGGGTCATCTTCTCAGTTAGCATTTCCCTGAGCATACTATTTAAAATAAAATTTCCCACTCTTTTTCCCCCCTGCTATGCTTTAATTTTCTTTCTTTCTTTTTTTTTTTTTGTGGAATGCATTACCTTTCAATATATAACTTACCTAATTAGTGTGTTTGTATTTTATCGTCTGTCTTGCTCCACCAAATGGAAGTTCTCTGTGAATTCCTGCTTTGGTCGGTGATGCATTCCAGATACCTAGAACAGTGGTATAACATCGGTGCACAGCACATATTTGTTACTTGCTTTTTGATGGATCCCCTTTCTTGGTTCAGCGTCTCTGCTTTAAAAGACTCTCCTCCGATGGCTCATTCTGGCCTTCCTAACGAAATCTACAATCCAAGGCAGTGTCTCACACCTCTAGAGTATGTTCAGATTTTCTACCAATCCTTTTGGGAACACAGAAACATCTTCTGTGTTCTGTTCTCGTAGGACTCTGCTTTTAAGTAGATTATATAATTTACTAATCTATGCTGAGATGCTGTTAGTTATTTTTTTTTTCCTTGGAGGTATTTACGGTACAATACAAGTTGGCCTTAAAAAAAATCAACGAGAATCTTCTACTTCGAGGAGCCATTACTCTTTGGCTCTCAGGTTTCTAGGAGGCCAGTAGGGCAGACATTTTTCAAGGGCAGAAGAAAGAAATTATATATCACAAATAGGTGACATAGGTGGTCTGCTCTGGGTGAGCCCTGTCTGCTTCCAAACAACAGTTTAGGATCCTAGTCCCCATTTTCTGTCCCGAATTCTGTATGTTACTTTCCCATGGTTAACTAAACAAATAATGGCTGTGTGTCTCTCTATGTTACAGCATTTTTAACCATTGCAACATTTCTGTCTGGCAGATATTTTCATTCTCATTTTATAGGATTAGACATCACCGAGGCCCAGGGAAGCCAAGGAACTTGCTCAAGTTTGCACTGCCACCAGGCAACCAAGATCACGACAGCGATGAGAGTTCCTATCTTTCGAGTCCAAGTTTAATGCTTTTTTTTTTTTTTTTAAATACTTTCTATTTTAGGGCAGTTGTAGGTTCACAAGAGCACTGGGAATTCCCATAGTCACCACACACGCATGTCCCCCACCAGAGTGGCACTTGTTACAATTGATGAACCTACGTTGACACATCATTATCGTCCTAAGTCCGCAGTTTACGTTAGGGTTCACTCTCAGCGTGGTACATTCTGTGGATTCTGAGAAATGTATAATGACATGAACCCACTATTGTGGCATCACACAGAGCAGTTTCATCGCCCTAAAAATCCTCTGTGCTCTGCCTGTTCATCCTTTCCTCCCCGCAACCCCTGGGCAATCGCCGATCTTTTTACTGTCTCCATAGCTTTTCTGTTTTAGAATGCCATAGAGTTGGAATCCCACAGTATGTAGCCTTTTCAGATTCGCTTCTCTCACTTAGTAATATGCCTCTGCTGCTCTTTTTAATACAGCGGATTCCTCTTAGGTTCAAAAAAAATTGCCCTCTGTTGCCCAGAGTCTGAATGCTTTTAAACATTCCTGATTTTGTCGTTGTAATGCATTTGTTTAATAGGTTATTTATCAGATGCCTAATTGTAGCTGATCATGCACATGTGCTACGATTCCATTTTTCTTCTGACTTCCCTCTCCCAGCCCTCAGCTTCTTGTAAAGATGGGGCCCCTCCTAAGCGCACAGCAACAGCAACAGGACTGTGAGCCGGTGATGCCTGACGAGGGGCAATGGTGAGATAAACAAGACGGAGAAGGACAAGCGCGAGAGGAGGAGAGTAGAGGCAGAGGCAGAGCCGTGGTGACCTCTGATTATCCAGAGCTGTTTCTGGAACACAGCCTTTGTGCTACGAACGCCTGCTGTCTCCGGTCTGCATGGTGTCTTCACTCCTAATTAAAGCCAGCGGGGCTAGCATGGAAGAAAACAATCTCCAGGCGAGGGGCTGGGGGAGGGAGAAAGCAATAACTTCCTTTTCTCTCTTTTCGGGGAGACTCTGAACTTGATCTCGGTGAAGCAGGCCTCAAGGACATACCTAGAAATTAAGATCGGGGTGGTCAGAGACATCTTTTGAATTTACCGCATTTCATTTTATCGAGGGCTCTTGACCATGGGCTCAGGGTGCTACAAGAAAGAGAATGAGGGATGAGGCAGATGTAGACTTTGTCAGGCTGACTGTCACAGTCTACGCGACTCTATCCTGGCCTTCACCATTCCTGGAGTCTCCAGGAGAGGAAATAACTATTCAAAAAATGACTGCATTTGCCATTTCTCTCCTTTCTACTATTGACTAGACAAGTGGTTCTTGGATCTTTGGCAAACATCAGAACCTTTTAGGGAAGAAAGACATAACTAATGAAACTGAGGTTTGGGGTACAATAAATCACATGCTTCCTTTCCCATAGGTGTTGCATTTTAGAAGGAAATATCCCAGGGAGGAGGCCATGCTAATAATACACAAGCTGGAATTTCAATGGCAAAATTAATTTCAAGTCATGGTAGGCAGGGGAGCTTTCTGGGGTTGGTCCAAACCCGTCTCAAAATCACTGATTTGGTTCTCATCCCTGGATCCTAGGAAGTGGGTATGTGCACCATCTTTGCAATTGCCATGCTTATGGGGGCTGACTCTCTATCCGAGGAGGCAGGTGAGCAGAACTCTTCGTGGGCCTTGACAGTGGTCTCTTAGTTTCTGCCTACTGTCATCTGGTGGTGGTGGTGGTGGGGTAGTGCATGTGTGTGTATGTATGTGTGTGTATGTATGTGTGTTGGTGTGTGTGTGTTTGTCATCGTTTGTTATTCTAGTGGTAGGAATAAGTAGTTGTGGGCCATGGTGAGGTGGTTGGGCAGAGGAAGGCAGAGAAGGCTCTAGAAAGGAAACCTTTGGGCTGTCCTTGAACCAAGAACAGGAGTCTCGCAGGCTGGAAGGACATTTCAGGACATTTCGGGCAGAAGGCGGAGCATGACCAACGGCACTTGTCAAAAAAGCAGCCCGTGGTGTGGAGGGGACTCCTGGGATCTCTGAGGAGCTTGCTGGCTTCTGGCCCTGGGTCCTTGTCCCCACCCTGTCCATTTGCAGGCCTTCAAAACCAGCACTGAGCAGGGAGCAATTCATTGTCTTGAAGGACAAACTCCATGCCCTTCCTTTTCTTTAATGCTGCGTGCCTTAGGTGTCAGGTCCTGTGGGCATGGCCACGCTGTCTGTCCACACACGCCTTTTTGAGAGGCGATGTAACCTCTGTGGTCCCTGGGTGGCTAACCTCTGTGATTGTTTTGCTCATGTGCTATAAATGACTATCTCTACCACTTGGCTAATTATGTGATTACAGCACCCGGTGACAAGGAGAAAATTAAAAAATCCATGCTGCATGTTCTATAACACTATTGCTCTATGCAAAAGAGGGCAAATGCAATTTAGCGGAGCTGCGGTGAACAAGAGCTGCTTCCTTCCTCTCGTTTCAGCCCCTCCCTCGGCCTCCCTTGGGGAGAAGCTGTGTTAGCAGTCGGCGAAAGCCAGGAAGAGAGCAGGTGTGGAAGGAAACATAAATTACCATTATCCCTGACGATTCTGGACAGTGCCACCCACGGAGCAGGAGCTCAGCCAGACATTTTTCTCCTAATTTCTGTAAGGGCCAGCAAGTTGTGGGCTTGGTTAAGTGCATTAGTGTAGGACATGGTTTCAGCTTGGGCTTTGCATTTGATCTTTGATTCTTTGTGTTGACCTGCCATGGTGTGCCTCTTCTGAGAAATCCAAGATGCGGAGAGAGGAGGCACTGCTAACATAGAACGAGTGTAGTTCTTGGAGCCGAGACACCTGCCTTTGCCTCCTAACCCTGCCACTCACCGGCTGTCTGCTGTAGGGCCGTTGTATATCTCTCTAAGCTTTAGTTTTTTCACTTATAAAGTGGAGATTTTAAAGCACCGCCCCCCCCCCCCACCTTCCCCTCCAAACACACACACATTTGACATCTGTGAAGTCAGGCTGCCCTTATAATGGATGGTGTTTTAGCATGTGTCAAACTGTAATTGATCTCACTTTTTCTTTTATAGTGTTCCATTAAATAATATTGGTTCTTAGAATTGACATTTTAGGCTTGATAAAATAAGGCTCTCTGAAGGCTTGTTGTAAGGACTTAAAAAGGAAATATATGTGATGTAGGTGACTGTCGTACCCACTGGGATATGAATTCTAATCATGGCTCACTTGCGCCACTTGGGCAAGTCATTCAACGCTGATCCTTTCATCTAGAAAATGGAATAATCTCCAAAATCTCCATAGGAATGATCATAAGGCAATCCAGGACTGAGGAATGAAACAGGCTTAGATGTCAGTAGTATCTGCACCTCATCTACCCTCTTTAATAAATTTTTGTGGATGCAAAGATTTGTAGGGGATCCAAACCTTTGGTCACAGACAGGGTTTATTATGGTTTATGGGTAAGAAGTGGCATATGTTTTGTCTTAGTCTGTGTTGCTATACAAAAGTACCATGGACTGGGAAATTTATAAATGATAGAGATTGATTTTTTTTTACAGTTTCAGAGGCTGGGAAGTCCAAGATCAAGGCCCCGGCAGGTTTGGTGTTTGGTGCAGGCCTGGTCTGTCTGACTCCAAGAGGGCACCTTGTTGCTGTGTCCTCACATGGCGGGAAGGATGGAAAAGGGGAAACCCACTCCCTCAAGCCCTTTTATAAGGGTCCTTGAGGACCATGAGGTCCATGAGGGCTCCACCCTCATGACTTAAAGGCCATGCCTCTTAATACCATCCCACTGGCGATTAAGTTTCGACATATGAATTTTGGGGTACACACTGAGTCCATAACGCATGGACACACTAATATTAATATGAGGTGGAGTAGGGTATGTATGGTAATTGAGCTATAAAAAAGCATTGCTTGCTAATAGAAGGAGAGGTAGTTTCAGCAGACAGGTTCAGGAAATATAACATTGGTGTTAAGTCTTGAATTATGTGTAGAGTCTCAAAAATTCAGTAATATAGAAAGACAACAATGAAACACATTAGAAAAGAGTAGGTTCTGCCTGAGAGGTGACACCTTATCTAGTTTGACTCCATAGTGTTTGGGGGCTGGACATGTTTGAGGGGGTTAGTGTTTGGGGGTGCAGACAGGGAGATGACGAGGACTGTGGAAATGGCACCGCCTGTTTGCTCAAGCCAAGGAGCCTGGAGTCATCTCTGATGCTGTTCATTCTTCTTTTTCCTCTGCCTCCCACGCGGGATCCAAGGGGACATTCTGTCCAGCCTACGTCCTCCATATACCATGACTCAGTCGTCTCTCCCCATCTCCCCGCTCCCACGCTGGGCCAGGCCACCACCATGTCTCACCTGAACTCTGCAAGAGCTTCCACCTGAGCTCCCTGTTTTTCCTCTTTCCCCAGTTCAATCCCTTCTTCTTCGAGTGGCCGAACTGACGCATTTAAGCTGAATATCACATAAGTTTGCTTCCTTGCTTGAAACCTGCTAATAGTTTCTCATCAGACATGGAATAAAAATCCATGAGCCCATAAAGCCCACCTGGTCCAGCTTGGGCATTCTCTAACCGTCTCACACTGTTCTCCTCCTTGCTTCTGGTGCTCTACCCACCCTGCTCTTCGTGTGTTTCCACCGGGCCTTTGTCTTGGCTGATGCCTTTGTGTGACATACTTACCCATCACCTAGAGGGTCCCGTGGCTTGCCCTTTGTTGTCCGGGTTTCAGTGTAAACACATCACTTGCTCAGTTATCCTGCCTAACTACTCAGTCTGACTAGCATTCCTTTCATTCTCTGTCATTGCCTTATTTTCTTCATAGCACTTATCACTACTTGAAATTATTATTTGCTGGCTTAATTTTTCTCCCTTCTACTTTTCTAAGAAGTAAGGAAGCTTGACTGTCTTACTTTTCCCAGTATCTCCCATACCAAGAACAATACCCAACGCTTAATACATCTTTATTGAATAAATAAGCAGGACTGGAGTAGCAGTTTCTTTTTTTTCTTCCTTCCTTCCTTCCTTCCTTCCTTCCTTCCTTCCTTCCTTCCTTCCTTCCTTCCTTCCTTCCTTCCTTCCTTCCTTCCTTCCTTCCTTCCTTCCTTTCGACAGAGTCTTGCTCTGTCACCCAGGCTAGAGTGCCATGGCATCATCATAGCTCACTGCAACCTCAAACTCTTGGGCTCAAGTGACCCTCTTGCCTCAGCCTCCCGAGTAGCTGGGACTACAGGTGCACACCACCAGGCCTGGCTAAGTTGTTTTCTATTTTTAATAGAGACAGAGTCTGGCTCTTGCTCAGGCTGGTCTCAAACTCCTGACCTCAAGCAATCCTCCCGCCTTGGCCTCCCAGAGTGCTAGGATTTCAGGCGTGAGCCACCGTACCCGGCAAGAGCAGCAAGTTGATGCTAGATTTTGGAGTGCTTGGTGCCGTGCTAAGAACTCTGGATTTCACTCCAGGGGAGAGGCATTATAAATCTTTGAGCAGGGGTTTAACGCAATTGGAACTAAACTTTAGGAGTAGTAACCCAGTGGTGGGAAGGAAGATGAGTTTGAAAAGGAAGAGACTTGGATTGAGAGACCAGTTAGGAAACCAAACCTCATGTACTAGACTACCCGACTCTTTCTAAAATATCTGATGATTTTCTGGCTTCCTGCTTTGGACTTGAACATAAGAAACAGTATTTGGATGCTCCTCTAATACCTTGGACCCTTGGACATAAAACCATTAGAGCATTTATCACTTTCGAATGTCCTTATTTGTTTGCTCAGTGGTCCTTTCCTCCTGTCCTGGCGTCCTGGGTGATGGGTTCATTGAGGATGGGACCACATCTTATTTATCTCTTGATCTGAGAGTCTGACACCATGTAAGGCTTTCAGCAAGCACTTACTATATGCTTGTGGAATAAATAGAGGTGGGTAGTAAATACTTTTAAGTGTTTTCAGAAGGCTATTATCCTGAGTCATTTCAAGTTGATGTATAGGCAAAAAAGTCTTTCTGTTGTGGAAACCGAGAAATGGAGGTTGAGGCAGATATAAAAGATTGATGAAGGAAAAGATGGTGACTCTTTATTTTGGTCTCTTCTCCAGACTTTGATCTATTATTACAGAGTTTTTCAGGTTACAAATGCAGGTGAGACGTTGAGATCATTTCTAGGAGTCCTGGAAAAGTATCTGTGGCCACAATTCCATGTGTTTTATTTTGGGGAATGAGAAATCTTGCTTTCGTTTCATTTGTTATTGCTAAGCTCTGAAGATTGCCAATTAGCCCTTGCCCTCCCTTGATGCCTTGGTAAATTTTTAAAATTTGTGGTCCTTGAAAAAACAAAGCAAACAACCCTATTATTTTTCTGCACTTTCGTATCTTTATTATAGCACTTATTATAGCCTGTTTTATGGTAGGGTTATTTGTTGGTTGGCTTTCTTCTCCGCTAGATGGGGAACTCTTTAAGGCAGAGACTGTGCTCATTTGTCTCTTAGCATGGTGCCAGGTAGGCAGAAGGACCTTAACTGATGCAGGTTGTATTGAATTTGTTGTAATTGTACATTAAGACACAGAGAAGGGACTGTTCAGCTTTTTCTCAGTCCCCTTAGGAACTAGATGTTGGTGCCATATTTTCCATCTTTCTGTTTGAGTTGAAAACAGTTGTACATTGCCTTCAGGTAATTCACAAGGATCATTCATATTCATCTGTATCAACTTCTCTATCTATATCTGTGTCTATGTTTTTATGTCTATCATCTGTCCAACCATCCATCCATCCATCCATCCATCCATCCATCCATCCAAGTCCAAGAATACAGTTGTCTCTCTTGAAATAGGCTGCCCTTCAGGACCTGGATTGTATCTATGGGATGAAGAATGCTCCTTTAAAGATCTTCACTGGTATGTGGCTGAGATTTTTGCATCATTTTGCAGCTTCAGACATAGGGGCGGGAAGTGTTTTATGAATCATTGTCAATGATTCCGTGGAGTTTTCCTAAGAGGAGACTAAGTTAGGAGTAGAGGGTAGTGTTGTTAAGTTAGGTAGATAGTTCTTTTTGGGACAAGGGTTCCTTGCTTTGGTGCTGTTTCAGGCAATTGCTCTACCTGGGAAGAAGGGTAAGGGTGGACTCTCCATTTTGGGGTTGCCCCTCCTTTAATCCTATCCTGGGCAACTGCTACACCTGGGGAAGGAGGGAATGCTTTGTCAATCTAGGAATTCCCTAGCCTAGACATAATAAGATTTAGAAAGTGACCTAGAGTAACCTAAAGGTAATTAATATGCCATTCGCTTGAATCTGCATTATGGTTCACCACCCCCAGGTGACCTTTCTGAGAAGGAGCTCATAGATATACTTTGAGGACACCTGTTGGTCATTTGATAACATCCCACACCTCCAGACTGGGCTAAAAATAGTGTTAAGTATTATTTTAAAGCAGCTGTGCACAAACTAGCACCGGTGGGCCAAATCCAGTCTGCCGCCTGTTTTAATCAATAAAGTTCCAATAAAGTTTTATTGGAACGCAGCCACATGCATTCACTTCACTTGGTCTATGTCCGCTTTCATGCTACCGAGGCAGAGCTGAGTAGTTGTGATGGATACCATACAACCCACCAAGCCTAAAATATTGATTCTCTGGCCCTTTATGGAAGAAAGTTTTCTGAACCCTGTTAGAAGCTTCCAGAGACGAGCATAAAAACCAGGAGGAACAAGGCTGCTATGCAAACGAGAAAGGGAATTTGCAGGGTCTTACGGGGGCCGCAAGTGAGAAGACTGGGGGGGGGGTGCATGTGGGGTGGTGGGGTTTGACTCACATGCCCCCAATTTTTCCTAAACTCACACTGTGTTAAGACTTCAGCATGGGCATATTTTCCCCACTGTCGCATGAATCTTGTCCACAGAGTGACGTTCTTTCAGCCAGACAGCTGTCTGCCAGCACACCCAGTCTTCACCTGCTGCCAAGAAGGTATGTCGGCTGCCCCGAGGCCTTCTTTTTGATTTCAAGCTTTCCACCTCTCCTTCCCTGATCCTGGAACGCAGTTGTGTGTTGGGGTCTCACCAGTCAGGATGGTAGGGAAGGCAATGCCAGGGCAGGGGAGAGAGGACTGCATTTTTGTTTAATGTGTTCGAGTTAACGTGTTTCCATGAAACCCCTCAGGCCGAAGGTAGTCTGCAGTCTCATAAAAAATCTGTACTTTCTGATTGATCTTGCATTCGAGCTCACTCAGGGGTGTGATCAGAAAATGTTTTGCATCTGAAGTCTCAGGAGGCAGGACAGGTGTTTGTGGCCTAATTGGAAGAATTCCTATAAACCTGCTTGAACCGAAACCTCCCCATTGCCTGTAAGGGGCTGATGCCCGAGGACTGATACTGAACTTGTCTCAAGTAACATCCTGAAGAGTCCTTAGAGAGGAGGCCTGTGTTCTGATGGCATTTATGATACGCTGTTAGCTGGGAGTGCTGTCTCCTCAACCAGCAAACACGTTTGAAGGATTAGGGTTTTAGAATCGCAAAATGACAGGACACAGTGAAGCCATAGAGATAATCCAACACCCTCCTCTTCATGATGCAGAAATACAGGTCTGGAAATTAGATGATAACTAACCAAAGTTGTACAATCAGTCACACACCAATGTTTTGATTAAAGAAGGTGAGATGAAAGGTACAGTTCAGTGGGACCCCCAGACGTCTAGGTGACTTAAAAATTTTAGTAGATTTGTGAGTGTTTTTCTGCATTTCAAGAAGCCAAATTGAAGCTATGCCTACATTTATCCATGTTAATGTCAAATAGGTCAACGGAAATGTCAGGTTTTATTCTGGTTCAAAACGTATTAACCTAGTATGTTAACACTGGCTATTTCATAAAACTAGAAAGCTCTGATTGGCAGACTTTATATACATATGTAAAATTCTATGTAATCTGACAATTAGAGCTTATTGTTGTATAAATATACTGTACACAAAATGTGGTATACTTGTAATTAAGTTGGAGAACTAATTCAATTCATAGTGCTGTAGGTTTGATAGAGAAAGCTTTTCAAAGTATCACATCTGTAAGGGGATGGCTAATAAAAGGGGGATTCCTGGTTGAGAAATGGTTGGGAACCACTGATCTAGTCCAGGGGTCAACAAACCACAGCTGGAGGGCCAAGTAAATAAAGTTTTATTAGCACACAGACACTCTTGCTGCGTTGCCTGTGGCTGACTTCCATAGGTGGAGTTGAGAAGTTGGGACAGACCACAGGGCCCTCAAAGTCTACCATGTTGTTAACTCTCTGGCCCATTGCAGAAATAGGCCATTTTTTTGGATCCAGTCTAGTCCCTCATTTTACCGATGAGGAAACTATGCTGGGAGGTAGAATGACCTTGTCCCAGGCCACATGGCTGGACTGGAAGAGTCAGAACCAAAACCACCTCCATAGCTTCTCTCTTTGGGCCTTCATGCCCTGCACTAGTTTGGCTTCTCCAATTGTCACCCATTTATTTTTTTATTTCGGCATATTGTCACCCATTTATATCGAGAGAAAACAGGTCCAAGAAGGAGTTTCTGAGAAATGAAAGAGAGGGAAAGTCCGGAACATAGAAGTCATTTGGGGGCCACAGGTCACAGTGAGGGCATCTGGGAAGGGTCTGAAGCAAGAGAGAGTTCATTGTTGGAAGTGGCCATTTTTCTCCACATGGTATTTTTATTTTTTGCTGCAGTAGGCTCAGGCACCTGCTGTGGAACCAGCCTTTACAGAACATTTACTATGCACCAGGCTCTGGCTGTGTCTTTGCAAGTCTAGGTCATCAATCCTTAGGACAAAAATATGGGGTAGGGAGTGTTTTTGCTCCTATTTTAAAGATGGTGAGACCAAGGCACAGAGATGTCAAGTAACGTGCCCACAGTCACAAAGCTGGAATGTGCGAAAACCGGGATTTGAACCCGTGTGGAAAAACTCTAGAACTAGCCTCATCTAAGTCGCTCTTTATATATGATCTTCTTGCTTCTTTTCTGACACTGGGCCAGTCATTGCAGGGAAGAGCACTTTTCTTCTTCTTCTTTTTGAAAGAAAGCAGAATTTCAATTTATGTTAACCGTAATTTCATTCCCTAGGACTTGGTATAGAAAGGGTTCAGAAAGCCTTCCTGTGTCTTCTTACAGGCTCAGGCTTCTAGTTCTTCCAACTCTGCAGAAGGAAGAAGCACCACTAACGACATTAGTGACAATTACCTCCTGATTGAAAGGCCCTTCTTTATATAGTTTATCCTGAGAGACCAGGGTGCTCAGAGACATAGAAAGAATAAAATTAGGTTCTAGGGAAGGAAGTTTTAGACTGAATCCAAATTATACCTTGATAATAATAAACAAATGTGATCGGAATGGAAATTATTTTTAAAATAGTTTAGGAATTAAAAAAACTGTAAATTATAGATTCACAAGAGGTTGCAAAAAAAAAAAATGAAAGAAAGAAAAAAAGAAAAACACACAGGGAAGACTTATTTTTCCTAATGGTGACATCTTGCATAGATATAGCACAAGTCAAAACCAGGAAGTTGACATAGATACAATTCTCAGAGATTATTCAGATGTCACTACATTTACATGCACTCATTTGTGTGTTTATCACATTTGCAGATTTGTGTAACCACCATCAGCACAATCAAGACATGGAATGGTTCCATTATCACAGGGCTCCCTGTTACACCTATATGGCCAAACCCAAAGAGTGGGGAAACTGTGGCCTTCTAGGTCCTTAAGTGAGGTCTTTTGACTAAATCTAAATTTTGTAGAACAAATCCTTTCATTAAAAGGGGAGCAGCTGAGAAAGATGCCTCTCAGCTCTTTCTTGCCTCTTTTAGTCCTTAAAAAGGAACAATCTTGAAATCAGAAGGCCTCAGGGAGGGGTGTATCAGTAGTTCATTCCTTTTTAGTGCTGTGTAATATTCCAGGGGTGGATCTACCACGGTTTGTTCAACCATTTACTTGTTAAAAGATATTTTTGTGATTTTCCAGTTTCTGGCTGTTATAAATAAAGCTTTTTATAAACATTTATGTACAAGATTTGTGTGTGTGTGTGTGCCTTAAGTTTTCGTTTCTCTGGGATAAATGTCCAGGTACAATGTTGTGTCATATAGTAAGCACATACTTATTTTTATAAGAAACTACCAAACTGTTTTCCACAGTGGCTTTACCATTTTACATTCCCACTAGAAATAGACGAATGATGTTTCTCTGCGTCTTTGCCAGCATTGTGTTTTCCTTCTTTCTTACTTTAGCCATTTTAATAGGTATGCAGCGATAGATCGTTGTGGTTTCAATTTGCATTCCCTGATGGCTGATGATGTTGAGTGTGTTTTCATGTGCTCATTTGCCATCTGTAGATTCTCTTCAGTGAAATGTCTCTTCATGCATTTTACCCATTTTATAATTGGATTTTATTTTTTTAATTGTTGAGTTTCGAGAGTTCTTGATATATTTTCGACAAGAGGCCCTTGTTGAATATGTCATTTGCAAATATTTTCTCCCACTCTGCAGCTTGTTTTGTCATCCTTTTCACAGTTTTTTTTTCCCTCCAGAGTAAATGCTTTTTATCTTGATGAGGTTCAATTTATCAATTTTTCCTTTTATGGATTGTGCTTTTGGTATCAGATGAAATGATCTTTTGAAAGAGGGTAAAAGTCAGCTAGGATTAGCGGTATGAAAAAAGCTTGTGGGTCAAACACAAAACACTAAAGAGCCAGGTGGCCTTTTCACTCTCCCTGCAAAGAAGATGGTCTGATGCCTCGTTTTAGCATCAAGCCATCAGGGGACTTTGAATTGAGTCCTTGATATGCCATTAATGTCCAGGAAAGGAAACAGAGGCGGGACCACAGTTGTGTGGGCACAGAATGAAGCCCTTAAGAGCCAAAAGCTATCTCTGAGAATTAATGGACTGCTCTCCTTCAACCTATTCAAATAATCCAGCCCATTTCATGTGAGATAAATTACAGGACCTTGTCACCTTGGCTCCCAGAGGAGGATGCTTCTGTGATTCATGGCTGACTGATGACTTGTGGCCTCGCTGGTTAACCTTGCTGCAAGGAACAGGGTCCGGGAGGGATTCGAATGAAGCTACTGACCACAGGACAGGTCTGGAGCATGCCACGGACAAGGGAGTGGTGTTAACAACCACGGTCAGGTTATACCCTAGATCACTGTTCAGCAGCCCCAGGGGCCTGCAGGACTCAAGCAATGAGCCGGTGTTTAGCTTTGCTGCATGTAGCCTTTGTTATATGGTGGTGGTTGTGTTGCTTGGTGCCGTTGTGTATGTGTTGAGGCCGTTAAGGGCGTTGTATTGCAAGGAAAAAGAGAATTCCAGGTGTATGAGAGAAACAATGGAACTTCCTAGAAACGGAGTCTAGGGCACGATCTTGTGGCAACAAGGGATTGCTCCAGGAAGCATGTGCATCTGGTCCTTTGAACTATGAAGATTCACCGGAATGAACCAGAAAGTGACATATTTTTTTTAACCTACTGCCCTGCAAGCCTATTCATTCATTGCAATAGTTTTCCGGCCACTAGAAAAAAATTCAGGCATTTCCCTGAATTTTCTGGTCACTTTTATGTAGTATAAAATCCAACCATTACTTTAAATTATAAATGCAGCCTAGATTTTAACCCAGAATAAGCCAATTCTAACCCACAGTAAAGACTTCTCCCACCCTCTCGGGCCCTCGCCAGGTACCCAAGGGAAACCTGCAGGAAGGAAGGGAGCGTGGTCAGCTCCTCCTGTATTTCCTGCTCGACTGGCTGCTATTTCTGACCTCCCCAGGTTGGAGAGGAGAGGGCAGATGGAGGGACCAGCAGAACAGAATGTTACTTACCAGTCACTGTTGGAAGCTGGCTTCAAGCTTTGTAAGCTTGGCAGATGTTAACAAATAGAATCCCTCTCTCTTATGACCCTCTGGTTGGTTTTTTGGGAACCCCCCACCTCTTCATGGCTAGAGGTCTTGCACTAGCTGTGCAAGCTAGCGTAGCCAGAGGCCTCTGTGTTCTGGCTGGCCACTTTCCCCAGAGCCCTCGGGCATTTGGCAACACCTTCAGCTGTCACCTTTCCAGTTAATGGTTGCCGGTGATTTTGTCTCCCAGGGGACATTTGGCAATGTTTAGAGACATTTTGGTTGTCTGAACTGGACAGTGCAATTGGCATCTAGAAGGTAGAGGCCAGGGATGCTGCCGAACATCCTACAACGTGCAGGACAGTCCCCAACGGCAGAGCATTGTCTATTTCAAAATGTCAGTAGTGCCACCATGGGAAACTCTCATGCATCTTTTGGTCTAACAGATTCTGGGCTCGCAGATGGGTGTCACTGTAGCCTGTCTCTTTCAGCTGAGCTATCAACAGCTAGCCAGCACAGATCTTGTCTGTGTTCCCCAAACTGCAGTTCTCTGGGTGGGTCTACTTAGTTATCTAACTCTTGTAAAATTTGCCAGCTATTTGTTGCCACGGTAACGCTGTGTGACACAAAACCACAAAACCCTGCCGTGTACAATACAAAGTGTGTTTTTATTGCATGTATTCTTGGGTTGCTCAACCAGGGTTCTGCTGATGGGAGCTTGCTTCCATGTCTGGGGGTCAACGGCCATTTCCTGCTGTAGGTTGGGCATGGCTGGGATGATTGTCCTTGTGTCTTTCATCCTCCGGAGGAGGGCCTGCCTGGGTGTGTTCTCATGGCAACCACAGAACATCAGGAGTATGAGAAAGTCCAATTGTGCAAGTGCTCTTTAATCCTCTGCTCGTGTCATGCCGGTGGCATGTTTGCTAATATCTCATTCATACCAAAGTCACCTGGGCAACTCCAGAAGAGTTACAGTGGCTGGGCACTGCCTGGCAGAGCGTATGGATATGAGAAGGGGTGAAAAATTGGGGTTACTGATGTGAGAAATCTATCCCACTTTTTTTTTGAGATTTTTCTACAAGGTATTCACTTAAGAATGCAGTATCTCTTAGCTTCAAGGCTCAGCTGGAACATGAACAGGGAGGTTATCAGATTAACGTATGACAAAGAAATCTATGTTTATCTTACCCATTGTAGTATACATAGTTGGCATGCAACACGTGCACTGTTTTTATTGCAAAAAAAATAAAGAAAATAAATGAGTGAGTGGATGGGTAGATAAATGAGGTACAGCTTCAAAGACAGCATCTGAGGAGGCAAAAACCTACTGGGTCACACGGGAAGTGGCTCAAGAAAGACTAACCTGTTTTGACTTGTAGCCCCAAGGAACACAGGCTATACGCCCACATCTAATCCCACACCTAAAAAAATCAGAAGTCTTCAGGGAAATCAAAGGTAGGGGCTCTTTTGGAAAAGATAAGAAATTCCTGAGGGACAGAAATGTTAGTTAGGAGCCTGGCTGTCTTTGAATTCACATAGGCACCAGAGCTGAAAAATTTAGTGAGATATGATGAAATGTTTCTCTCTCCTATTTTTCCTTCCCCTTTTACATAATAATAGCGGGCATTTACTAAGTGCTTGCTATGTGGAAAGCACTGACATAAATGTTTTTTATAAGCTTTACTTCTCCCAGAACTCAGAGAGGCATGTACAATCATTATGCTACTATTGAGGAAACTGAGGCATAGAGAGAAGCTGAATAACTTGTCTAATGTCATGGAGTTGGTAATTAGCAAAACAAAAAAATAAAATTGATGTAGTCAAGTGGGAAAAAAATAAAGCTGAATTCAGGTCTGTGTGGCTTTTAATCACTACAGTCTTCTGCCTCCTACCTTGAATTTGGGTTTGCTTTGTTTGAAAGAAAAATCTCAAGCCAATTTGTTCTTACCTACTTCTCTATATTTTCTGTGGAAGAAACTGGTTGATTCATTTAAAGCACTGAGAAAGTTTTACCCCTCAAAACATTAGCTCTGCACCTCGTACGTATATCACCCAGAGATGTGTTTTCTTTGCCCCCTTTGGGCCACTTAATTACATTCTCTCTTCTTCAGGAGGAAAGCTGACATGTAATTATTTTCATGATTAACACTCCTGTGCAGCTAATTGTAATTATGCCTTATAATCACAGTTATGATCGTCAATTACTCATTCCTGCCTCATTTGAATGTTTTTCTTTATCCCAGCTTCACAGAGTTGATGGAGCTGCTTCTGCACACACAGACACGCACGCAGAGACTCTTTTATTTATTTTTAATTAATTAATTATTTTAAAGATAGAGTCTCGCTCTATTGCTCAAGCTGGAGAGCTGTGGCGTCATCATAGCTCACAGCAACCTCAAACTCCTGGGCTCAAGCGATCCTCCTGCCTCAGCCTCCAGAGTAGCTGGGACTACCGGCACACGCCACGATGCCGTGGCTGATTTTTCTATTTTTAGTAGAGACAGGGTCTTGCTCTTGCTCAGACTGGTCTCAAACTCCTGAGCTTAAGGGATCCTCCTGCCTCAGCCTCCCAGAGTGCTCATATTACAGGCGTGAGCCACTGTGCCCGGCCCCGAGAGACTCTTTTAAATCATGTTATAGACATTATTTTGGCCTTATGTTTGTTTCTACTATTCCACTATACGATCTGGCTGTCCACTGTCCACGTGGTATTGCCTCCCATTCCTGGCCTGGCTTGCTTTAATTTCCTGTTCACCCTGTTGGTGAGGGTGGAGGGAGCAATTCCTACCCTAGGGTCATGGAGATGGCTGGACACGTGACACCTGAGACTGCACAGGTGAGACTGACAGCAGTTTACTAGTGACATACAATCATAACCCTGGGGAGGATGACACGGGGCCAGGCAAGGCCACACGGCGATTGCATTCAGGAGCAGAGGGAAGAACCAAGAGCCGAGCAGGGCAGGCTTTGTACTAGTAAGAAGGTGGGGTGCCCCTGGCTCCTATGAGAGAAAGTGATTGGCTTGTTCAAATAATCCAGTGGGTTTGCTAGAACTAGAAAGTTGCTAGTCTGGGGTAAGCGGGAACTGTGTGCCCAGTTCCCAGGCTAAGAAGGGTTGTTTGGCTAGACAGCCTTATTCAAGGAGTCACAGTTGGGAGGGGAAGTTGTGGTTAGGCCATCAGAGATTTTACCAGATGTCAAGGTGACACATAAAAGAGAGCTCATTCCACACTACCCTCATCTTGAAGTGGGAACAATTATGCTATCAACTGAAGAAGTTATAAGTATAGGCCCTGGAGATGGATCACTTAGGTTTGAGCTCCATTTCCATTACTTACTAGCTCTTTGATCATGGGAGAAAGTTACTTGACATTCCTGTGCCTTGATTTCCCCACATGTACGTGGGAATAATTCAGCAGCTACTTCACAGGTTGCTGTGAAAATGTATCTTGTTTCACCTTGGCTGTAAGGCACCCTGCTCAATGCCTAGCCCACTGTATTGCTCGGAGTGTTTATCCGGTCTTCTTAAAAAGCTTGTTCTCGTTTTGATCTTTGAGTTCTGTAAGGCCTAGAACTTTCTCTACTTCTTTCCTTTCTGAGATACTGTAAGGTCTGGCCTACTATGGCTCTAGATTGCAGAACTCCAGAGGCCTGATTCTCTCTCGTGTTCCCAAAATTTCCAGCAAATGTTGTTGAACAACCAGGAGGCCTTGACATTGGGCCTTTCTGTAGGAATAACCTGCTGCTTCAGAAGTCGTGCTTCATCTTCTCTGGCTATCAAAGGCTCTACATCCATCCATCCATCCATTCTATTTTTCAAGTCCCAGATGGTATCGCCCCATGAAACGTTCCTGTATCTCCTCGTTAAGACAGGATGCTGTCCTTCTCTAAATGCTTCTGTTTGTGGTTTGTTCAAATCTGGGACACTTGTACCCGTCCTTGCAGGGTTTGGTCCTGCTGATTATGTTTTAATAACTCCAGACCTCATCTGTCCACCTAATATGCAAGCCTGGCACACTGGGGCATTCCATGCATTCCTGCTGATCAGCCTTCCAGAAAGATGTGTGTGACGGTATCAGGAGGTCCACGCTCTGGAGCCCTGCTGGGTAATGCAGGCGGTGTCAGGGAGGAAGGGACAGGCCGTGGCTGCTGACACGCAGAGTCTCCTGGCTCCTCCTTTCTGGCCTGGCTGCCGCTGCCTTGCTCGCCTCTGGCCATCTGACGAAAGGAAGCTGACCCTGGGCTTAACTGTAATTTCTGGCCTCAAAGCAGAGAGTCACACAGAAAAGGACCCCGATCTTGGAGACTCCGTGACAAGTTTGCTATGAAGTTGTCCTCTGAGAAAGGCGAGAGGCAGAAAAGAAACTAATATTCATAGGACGCCTTTGAATTGAATGCATCACGTGACGGTCAGTATCACCCGAAAATTGCACGTTGGGGCTACACATGCAGCGTCGGGGTTACGCATGCAGCGTCGGGGTTACGCATGCAGCGTAGAGCTTATGCAGGCAGTTTTGGGGTTACGCATGCAGCGTAGGACTTATGCAGGCAGTTTTGGGGTTACGCATGCAGCGTCGAGGTTACGCATGCAGCGTCGGGGTTACGCAGGCAGTTTTGGGGTTACGCATGCAGCGTAGGGTTTATGCAGGCAGTTTTGGGGTTACGCAGGCAGCGTAGGGCTTATGCCGGCAGCATTGGGGTTACGCATGCAGCGTGGGGTTACGCGTGCAGCGCCGGGGTTACGCAGGCAGCGCCGGGGTTACGCATGCAGGCTGCGCCGGGGTTACGCGTGCAGCGCCGGGGTTATGCGTGCAGCGCCGGGGTTACGCGTGCAGCGCCGGGGTTATGCGTGCAGCGCCGGGGTTACGCATGCAGGCTGCGCCGGGGTTACGCGTGCAGCGCCGGGGTTACGCGTGCAGCGCCGGGGTTACGCGTGCAGCGTGGGGTTACGCGTGCAGCGTGGGGTTACGCAGGCAGGCAGCGCACTCGTGGTGCCGGCTGGGTCTCTAGCGCGCAGGCCTGCGGTGGAGACTGGCACGTGGGAACTGGTTTGGGAACCTGGTGGCGGCCGGGAGCACGCGGGCACTGGGTGGAGGGACCTGGTGGCGGCCGGGAGCACGCGGGCACTGGGTGGAGGGACCTGGTGGCGGCCGGGAGCACGCGGGCACTGGGTGGAGGGACCTGGTGGCGG